>JAJOOO010003585.1:0-27255 GCA_029582685.1 Solanum piurae
GAAGAAAGAAAAATGGATGGGACATGGATGGAGATGAGATGGAGATGGCTAAAAATGGAGGTGGACCGACTGGTTGAAGAAGAAGGCTTTTTTTAGTTAATTTTTTTTTAATAATTTTATTATTCTATTGTTTTATTTTTTAAATATTTTTTTAACTTAAAAGAGGATAGTCACTCGCGTTAACGAGAGTGAATTCACACACTTTTGCCAACTCAATTATCTTAATGCCACATAAGCCTAGTCAATGGTCAAAGGATTTGATAAATTGTGTTTTATTAAGTTTAAGGATTCAATTGATAAAGAGCTAAGTAGAAGGGTTCACAATATAAACTCATACAAGTACAAGGCTCTATTAGATCATTTCGCCTTATTATAATAACACCATATTGCAGGCAACACGCCATTGATGTCAAGATCATAACATGAGTTACACACTCCGGTACGTAAGAAAGGATTTTTGGAACATCCAATCATATGTCTATACCATCAATAAAAATAGTTTTTTTCTTTATTGAAAATATCACTACCGATAAGAGGCTAGAAGCAGACATTTTTTCGTCAATTTATCTATATTATTCAAATTGCCGAGTGTATTTTTTAGAATTTCAAATCTCTTCATTGATAAGCTTGTTTCATGCCGCGGATATATATTTAGCAGTTCAATGTCTATATATGTTTTAAAGGTGCTTTAGAGATGTTTTACGGTGGATAATTTGGTCTCATGTCAATAAAAATAAATTTAATCAAATAATGGAATCCAACATAGGTAAAATATTGATAACATCATTAAACATTTGTTAAATGTGTTGTTATTCTGGTTGATAAAAAAAAAATGTGACACATAAATTGAGATAGAAAAATACATAAGAGTGCTTTTAGTATGATTTGTTGGACTCGTGCTAGCATGGGGATTTGCATCTAGTAGTACTAATATTACTCCTAATTAGGCGCTAATCGTTTTCCCTCCAAGGATTATGATTTAACTAGGGATTCAATCAGTGGCTAATCCCTAGCTATGTTTTAGCTTGGGAAGTGTCTAGCCAAATCGAATTTAATTTTTAGTTGAAATTAATACGATTTGGTGCTCATTTACTTTCTAAAGATTATGATTTAATTAGGGATACGATTCATAGTTAATCCCTAGCTATGTTTTAGCTAGGAGTTGACTATGCCAAATCGATAGCTATTTTTTAGCAAAATTAAATACGACTTTGGCGTTAATTATTGTTAAAAAAAATAATTGGTTTCAATAGGAAAAAAAGTCCATAGCTAATTGCTAGGTAGCTAGGAAAGTTTTAGTGCAAACTCTATAGTTAAGTTTTAGTGGGAATTCTAATTTTCTTTTTCTTTAGCCCTTGTAGTCTCTAGCAACTTTTGAGAGCTAGGTTAGAATATTTACTTCGCCACCACAAAATTATTTAAAAGAAAATGAATCGGCTAAAAGGAAATCGATTGCATATCATAATTGGTTAAAATATCTACTCTTTTTCTCCCAATTTATATAGGTTAGTTTGACCAGATACGAAGTTTAAGAAAAAAAGATTTTTGAAACTTATGGTATAAAATAAGTCGGAGATATTTGTGTGACTATAAATAATTTCATTAAAGATAAAATTGACATTTTAAAGATTATTACAACTAAATATAGAAATGTATTATTTTTTTGGAAATGAATGAAAAGAAAAGCGAGTCATATAGATTGGGACGGATCCGGCTCCCCTCCATTACTTCTTCCCTCCATTTCGTCAAGTGCACGTCTAGATGAGAGACATGTGTCTTATTTAAAGTTTAAAGGTCAAGATTTTATTAATTAACAAATGTCACAACCATAATTAAGTCCACTAATTTTAGAAAACTATTTTCCAAATTTGGTAAGAATAACAATATTTTCCATACAAAATTTGATATTTATTAATAATTTAATATAGCTTTGAAAATCAATTTTTGCTATTTCCGTATTTATTTTCCTCTCAGGATATATATTACGAAGAAGAATTTTAATTACTCGGACACATTTGCAGTTTCTTCTTTACCTTCTCTTTTCTATTTTTTATTTATTTTAATTTATTGGACATATTCTAGTAAGAATTGAATTTTACCTATGGGTGGACAATGATATGACCAACGTTACCGTGCTTTACCATATATTTCATACAAAATTTGATATTTATTAATATCATTAATTTCATCTTATATTTTATATTAAAATGTAAAAATATAAGATGAAATTAATGATATTAATAAATATAAAATCGTAAAAATTTAAGATGAAATTAATGATATTAGTAAATATCAAATTTTGCTTGAAATATATTACTTATAATTTTTACTAAATTTAAAGAGTAGTTTTCTAAAATTAATTGACTTAACTATGGTTATGATATTTATTAATATAATATAATCTTGATCTTTAAATTTTAAATAAGACACGTTTCTCTCATCTAGATGTGCACTTGACGAAATGGAGAGAAAGGATAATGGAGGGGAGCCGAATCCAATTGTGACAGATGGAATAGTACTAGTACTAAATTCAAGAGAAATTTGAATACAACCATCAAGTAAGTAATATTTTTTTATTCATGATCCATTTAACATTGGGAAGCACAAAAATAGCAAGAAGACAATCTCTCACACATAGTACTATTTATATGCCATATTATCAATTATGGTACACAGAAATATTTGGCCTTGGTTCAAAATCTTTTTCTTGTTTGAGATCAACGTTGTCATCATCATGATAACTAGATACATTTGGCTTTGGCTCGAAATCTTTTTCTTGTTTGATACTAACATTGTCATCATCATGATAACTAGATACATTTGGCCTTGGCTCGAAATCTTTTTCTTGTTTGAGACCAACATTGTCATCATCATGATAACTAGATACATTTGGCCTTGGCTCGAAATCTTTTTCTTATTTGAGACCAATGTTGTCATCATCATGATAACTAGATACATTTGGTCTTGGCTCAAAAACTTTTTCTTGTTTGAGACCAACCTTGTCATCATCATGATAACTAGACATTTGGCCTTGGCTCGAAATCCTTTTCTTGTTTCAGACCAACCTCATCATTATGGTAACTAGATACATTAGGAATTGGCTCAAAAGATGATTTGTGACAATCAATTTTCTCTTTATGTGGCTGAGGCATAAGATGTTGGATTATTGCTTTAGGCATTGGCTCATCTTTCATCACATCTCTCCAGTATTCTCCAGGGTCTTTTCTTGCATCAGTGTACTGCCCAAAAGTGGAACAAAATTGTTTAATCCCAAACTATATATATGGATTATTAATTAATTCTTTATGAGTACATAGTTCATACATGGCATAATATATAAACATACATTAAAAAGTTAGTTTCAACGGACAAGTAAGTACTCCAATTTTGAGAGTACATGTACATCGATCTAGACATCTCAACTTGGTCTCAATTGTCAAACAAATACTCCAACCCATCCTCATTGTGTCTCGTAGACACTCGACTTTAATGTGACATATATTCTAGAGGTGTCTACGTGACCAATATTTTGTAAATTGGAATGTTCAAAATTGAAGTGTTTACGTGAAATAATGTCAAATAATTTGAGTGTATATATGTTTATGTATCAGTGGAATTTAAAGAAGTTTCAGAAATATATCAATATTCATGTTACATATATAGATGAATGATTCTTGTAAGTAGGTTAATTAAGTCCCTAACCAAATGGGCAAAAGTTGCTAGGTAATTTGTAGGAATTAATCAAATGTCAATTATGCTAGCTAATTAAAAAGCAAAAATGGATTCTTTTTAATTAGACTTGTAAGTTGTAACCATGATGTTCGAAGCCAATTTACGTGCACCTCGATTAATTCTATATGAAATACGTATCACCTTCCACTAACAACATATATCAAATAACTTTATCCACCAAAGATAAAAACAACTGGGAACACATACCAGGGCAAGTGAAAAGAGCAGGATGCATGAGAGCAATATGTGATTTCATAACTTTAAAAGTTGTTGTAATTGATGTTTGCTTAATCACTTTGATGCATAGATAAGCTTTATATAGAGACAGGTTGGGGTATAATAATAAGGAAAAAATGTCTGAAATAATATATTTGAACTTTGACCGAAATTGCTATAACAATATTGAACTTTGGAAAGGACCTTTTACCCCCTTGTACTATTTAATAGTGTATTTTAAATGTATATATGTGCCCACGTGGACATCATAAATATTGTATCATTATAAATAGTAACGTGTCCATGTGGGCACATATATACCTTTAAAATACACTATTAAATAATGCAGGGGGTAAAAGGTCCTTCATAAAGTTTGGTATCGTAACAACAATTTCAGCCAAAGTTGAAGTATTTTTCAGACTTTTTCCCCTAATAATAATAATAATAATAATACGATTGTAATTATAATAAAACCATATTATAATACAGTTAAATAACAAGGTTCAATTATAAATTAAAAGTTTGGGGGTTCTAAATTTCCTTATAAAAAAGAGAGAGGGTTCGAACCCACAACTCTAGCGTGAAAAACATTTTCACGGTCTCTTCCTTAGCAGTGAACCGTCAATCAATTTTATTATGAGTTCACAAGTTAATATACATATATATTTAATTTATTTTCTAGTACAAATACAAGATCTACAGTAAAGGCTAAAACAATTGGATTCGTCCGAACCCACAAATCCCCACCTAACTCCGCCAATATTAAATTCAACATGACTCATGCACACCTGTATAGTACATAGGACCAAAATAATTAAGGATTTTTGGAACACATATAAAGATTATATGTCTCTATATCATCAATAAAAATATTTTTTTGATTGAAAATATATTACAAATAATAATTATTAATCCTAATAAATAAAACATACGTAACATGTATGGTTGGAGTGTAATAATCAACTAAATCACCACCCAATCTAATAGGGCTTCTTTCACACTCTCATAATTAATTATTGTCGACCAAATCTTTTATATCTTATCATATTTTGATATGGTTTGTTATAAATACATTATATAGGCACCATTTGCTCATAAATAATCAATATTTACTTCCCCAAATTCAGAGCAATTGTTAGAGTCCAAATATGATTTAAAATTAATAATTTAAATTTATGTTGATTTGAAATAGACCTTTGTTTGAATATCTGATTTAGATTTTTTTTTAAGTTATACTTTTTTTTTGTAAATATAAAAATTCTACGATTTGTGAAAACTATCAACTTTTCCTATTAATATTTATATATCTAATCTTACCAAATGAGCAAAATTATAAATCAAAAACAAGGGAGGTATCAGTATATTCTAAGGCGCGTCATATTAATGAATCTCATAGCTCCGTGTTCTTTTATTATAAAAATTCTACGATTTGTGAAAACTATCAACTTTTCCAATTAATATTTATATATCTAATCTTACCAAATGAGCAAAATTACAAATAAAAAACAAGGGAGGTATCAATATATTCTAAGGCACATCGTATTAATGAATCTCATATCTCCGTATTCTTTTATAAATAATGCTTGTGATTAAATATTATTATAAATTTTAAAAACACATACAATTTTACAAAGATCATTAGTTAACACTAGTAGTAACTAGCTAATTTTTACTATATTCCTTCCACTTGGTACGAATAATCTCTTCCACAAGCTTGACGACAAACCAAAAGTGATCATAAAACCGTCGTTAAACTTGTCTTTTTTATTATTATTAAAATATACAGGTTCATATATATCATGTTGATTTCACGTGTAATAATACAAAAAATTTCTTTTCTTGCAACGTCTTGTGTCAATAATAAATTGATATAGTTCGACAAGCAAATGCAGGTTCTTAGTTTATATAGTTACAAAATAACTCTACCGAACAAAATAAGGTGTTCATCTTCTCACCTTCTCTAACATGAAATTATTGTTTCTACTAAATATATAAAAAGACGATTATATTTTCATAGATAAAATTGTAAGCAAAATCAATATTAAAAAGTATGCAAAAGTTCGAGGGAGTACAAAAAATGCACTAATACTACAAACATAAAGGACTATTAATACTCCACGTGAAAACACAAGGATTATTTTAGGTTTTTTTCTCTTTTCAAATTTGTTTAATTGTACGTCATTCTAAAATAATGACATCAAGTTGTTTATTTTGTGCAATTTGGTACAAATTGGTCCTATGGTCTAGTGGTCAGGACATTGGACTCTGAATCCAGTAACCCGAGTTCAAATCTCGGTAGGACCTATTTTCTTTTTATTGATTTGACGTAAACAATTAATGCAGGTACATATATTTACAAGAAAGATAACCGATCTATATCAATTTCTCTTTTATTTTTTTATTTTTTTGAGGTAAATCTAAAGAAACAAAATTTACGTCAATCTCTTTAAGCATTTATTTTTAACAAATTTGCCTATTAACGCATATGTATGACACAAAAATGAACAGAAATTACTGATCAAGAAGTATATCTTGATTGATCATAGATGCACTTCTAATTATGTCATTCCGAAACTAGTTTGACTTATATCATCACTTCAGATCTTTGAAGGGATAGATGATGATAATCAAACGTAATAAATATTGCACATATAAACTGAATTTGATTAGACTCTAACTTCCATGTGTCAACTTCTAATATGTCTAAATGTGAAACCCGTATTTTGACTCATCAAATAACTACAAAATTCAAATTTTAAGAATTAAAAAACTCTAAAAACCTATTTTTTTCAACTTTAAATTCAATATTTCAAGTTTGAAGTTAGAAATAATGAACCTATTTAACAATCACACAAATTTTGAAATAATCTCCAAATATTATTTCATACTAATTTTTCTAAGTATTTTTTTAAAAAATAAAAAATTAGAGGAAAAACAACATTGAACACCCGGAAAATAAGCAGCTTGAGCGTAAATAAAACAAAGAAAAAAATAATTTCAAAAAATTGACTTTCATTTCTCTTTTTCTCTCTTTTGGAAACAAAAGAGAACAAAAAAAAATTCAAAGCTTGTCCATGGGGATTTTTCTACAACCTTTAGAGGTTCAAGAGTTTGCCAATTTTTTAATTTAATAATTTTTTGAGTTTTTTTTTTTAAAAAAAAAGAACATTATTTTTCATTAATCTAATTTTTGGAAATTTGAATGTTCTTTATAATTTTCATCCTCCTCCTCAATTGTTTGAATTTTCTTTATTATTCAGCAAAATCTTGGTTTTTATTTGTCAAAACCAAGAAAGCTGAATTTTTTTTAATTAGAAATTGTTATTTTTATTGGTTGCAAATGCAATCTGGGGAATGTTCTGTTGTGGCTCCTCATTCCCCACCCTGGAAGTTTTCTACATTTGAGGTATTTTTTTTTATCACTTTAGAAATTTTATGTTGCGGAATCTTAGTAGCTCAGTTGTTTGGTTATCTGAATTTTTTACCTTATTTGTTCGTATATAATTCTATTCTCTGCCTTGTAATCCCCTTCCTCATTTCTCTTTTTAAAGGAAAAAACACCTTTGTATGTGGTTATAATATTGAAGAATGTGTAATTTTTTCTGCATTTATGTGAAAAAAGAGAAAAAAAGAAAATATTTGAATTTGTGTTTTCATTATTTCAATATGTTGCATGCTGAGAAACAAAGGTTGAGTGGACATAGTTATCCGATACTTATATTGGTGGAGGGAGGAAATACTTTGTGAAATTAGTCGAGTTGTGCGTAAGCTGGTCCAAGACCATATCTAGGAATTTTAGTGTGCATTGATAAAAAATATTGAATTATCTGACAATCTTATTTAAAAGCTTAAATTGTTAGATAGAGCATATTGTTAATTACTTAATTATGCGTTCAACGCGTCCTTTTACTCAACCTCCTTTTCTTAGGCCAAAGCTTGTGTATTTTTTTTTTTGACAATGGATGACGATTAGGCTAGTTTATAACCTCGGCTTCTATCTGCTATGTTATCATGTAGAATTGTGTTGCCATCTCATCTAAAACGTAAGTTGTGCTAGAGAGAGCATACTCTCAGTTATTTAATTATGTGTGGACTTGGAAACCTCCGCGCGACCATGATGTAGCATAACTTCAGTAAGAATAGTTTGTTAAGAACGGAATGTTGGGAATTGTGTGATCACCTTATCTAAAAGCTTAAATCGTAAGATAGAGAACACTATTGATTATTTAGTTATATCTTCAATGTGTCCTTTTATGTGTGGGCTTGACTCTTTTTCTTAAGCCAATCACATTGAATTTTTTTGTTGTCGATGATGGGTGACTATGAGGCTATCTTGTACCCAAGACGAGATCTACTCTGTTATCATGCTAAAAGTTTAAGCTACTGTATCTGTAATCTAAAGTTTTAAGTTTTGAGAAATATCTTTTACCTCGAAACTGAAGTTGTTCATCCTTGTATTTGGATATATCGATGATCTTCCTGTCGTAGAGTAAATTAAAGGGATTGAAACACTCAAAAAGAAGTTGCATTTTTCGGCATTTGATAGTACATCACGGAGAGTAACGACTTTTGTATTGACAGGAAGATGAAATGCATAAAACCGAAAAAACATCCTCCATAGTAGTGTCGAAAAGTTTTAATGCAAGTGCAACTAAAGGCTCCAGAGTTCACAATTCGTGTGGGGTGGCAGGCAACTTCGTTATAATGACAGCGCTCAGGAGCAAGATCCTCACCTTGAGAGATTTGCTTGACTTATCGCCGTGTTTTGGCTCTGCATCCCTAAATGAGGTATTGTTCTGTCACTTTTGATGCAATTCGCGGTTTTCTTGTAGTGTTCAGATAAGAAAAATGACAAGTCTTTTAAACTCCTCTTATATATGAGTAATTTTCGACAGTTGCTGATATTAACACTGAAGGATCTGCATAAAATGTATCCTTCCGTCAACACGAATGTTCCATTGTCAAGTATTGATGGAGCAGGAATGGATCAGGTTACCTATTTACTCACTGAATTGTGTTCGATACACTTAAAACAGTTTTCCTATAGCAGATTGTATCTTTGATCACAAAATTGTCATGTTTATACTAGGCACTACAATGCTTTTGTGATACTTTGAAATCAATCGGGGCAATATGGACGGGTGATGATGAATTCATAATGAAATTGGACGAGGAGTACAGTAATCTCCACAACGATCTAAGACGTTATGGTACGTCTTAATGTTATGTAGACGTTGTTTATTTACCTCTTTGCTCTGAGTACTGAATTGTGTTATTGTTTCATTTGATAGGTAGTTTGAGTTGGTAGATATGACGTGTTTTATTTACTTAATTATATCTTCAACGATTACTCTTCAGGATTGGTATTGCTTGACGAGATGATTATACTAGCCACTGAAAGGGTGTTTGATATGATGGACGAGGATGACCAGACGAGAGATGAAAGTCCTTCATCTAACACATTTGGGAGGGCTCTTCCAGAGTCTCATTCGGACAACGAATCCTCCCTCTCAAGCCCTCCACCTACCCCAACTTCAGTCCTCTCCTCAGCAATTAGTGCTTCACTGAAGAGTGAACTCAAGGCTCAAGAAACTGAGAAGCTGAATCCTATCGATGTAAAACGCCTCTATTTCGATTTGCTCCCTTATGCAATAGATCAAGATCCAAATTATGTTGTTCAGCTAGCAACCAACTTCAGTGAGCAAAAATCAGAAATACAAGCAAAGGTTGGTTCTGAAGTGAAAGCAGGGGATGTTTATGAATTTGGCCAAGATTTCGCAATGTTGGAGTCAGCAGATATTCTACTAACTGATATGGATAATGTATCAGAAAACGGAGGAACTTGTCGGACTGGTTCTACAAATAAACAGCTATTGTCAAGTCGTGTCTCGTTAGACGTGGTTTTACCTCCATCTACACTCCCTCAGTTGAGATCAAATGTCGAAGAACAAGCTGCAGCTCCACTAGCACCATTCAGATTATCTTCAAATGTCATAAAGTCACCATCTTTGACATCAAGAAACATACTTACACCTCCGTCTTCGCCCCCACTACCACCACCTCCATTGCCACCTAAGACCACAACCAATATAATAACACTTCCACCTCCACCCCCTCCCATGACATCCGGAAATGTAATAGCACCTCCGCCCCCACTACCACCACCTCCATTGCCACCTAAGACAACAACACATATAATAACACTTCCACCTCCACCACCGCCACCTCTCATGACATCCAGAAATGTAATATCACCTCCACCCCCACCACCACCGATGCCTTCAAATGGAGCAGTGCCAGCACCACCTCCACCGATGCCAAAGGGAAAAGGACCAGCACCTCCACCACCACTAGGTTTTATAGGTGTGTTACGAGTCAAGAGAGTAGCCACTAAATTGAAAAGATCAACGCAAATGGGTAATCTTTATCGACTTCTCAAGCTCCAAGTTGAAGGCTCTAGTTTAGATAGTACATCACATCACAAAATGGGAAAAGTTGGTGCCTCAGCAGGAGGTAAACAGGGAATGGCTGATGCATTAGCAGAGATGACAAAGAGGTAATCTTGTTTAAAATCTTCACTCATTATTTCGTGGAATTTCGCATTTTTTAAAAATGTGCAATGTTTGTATCAGGTCAGCATATTTCCATCAAATTGAAGAGGATGTTAAAAATTACGCGAAAACAATCAAGGAGATAAACACAGCCATTACTTCTTTTAAAACATCAGATATGTCCGAGCTCATTAAGTTCCACATATATGTAGAATCTCATCTTGAGAAATTAACTGATGAATCTCAGGTTCGTATATAGTCCATCCGTTTCAATTTGTTTGTCTGGTTTTTGACTTGACCTCGAGTTTAAGATAGTAAAGAAAACTTTAAAATCTTGTGGTCCTACACATAAGATATGTAGAATGTACCAAAATGCCCTTTTTCATGGTCTTAAACATGTCACGTGGAAAATTAGAATTAAAGAAAGAGACATTCTTTCTGAAACGGACTAAAAAGGAAAGTAAGACAAACAAATTGAAACGGAGGAAGTATCTATCTACTTAGTTCATATTTCTTCCGTTATTCCCATATCACGATGTTGGCCTCAACCTTTCTTGTTACAGGTGCTAGCAAGATTTGAAGATTTTCCTACAAAAAAGTTGGAAGAACTCAGAATGGGAGCAGCATTATATTCCAAGTTAGACACAATAGCCACTACTCTACGAAATTGGTCGATAGTCTCCCCTGTTGGCGAACACCTTGACAAAGCTGAGAGTTACTTTAACAAGGTACAAATTACTAAGTCCCTGAATTTGAATACTCTCATATAATAGTAGCTCTAACAAATAATTTTGTCGCGTAGATCAAAGTAGAAATTGACACATTGGAACGAACAAAAGACGAAGAGGCCAAGAAATTTATAAGCCATAACATTCATTTTGATTTCGGCATCCTCATTCGTATCAAAGAGCTAATGATAGATGTTTCCTCAAACTGCATGGAACTTGCCATGAAGGTTAGTACAATGTAGCTAGTAATATGTCGTATGCAGTATAATTTCTAGTGAAAATAACCGGTCCATGATGATCTAGTGAACTTTTTATAGAAAAATAATACTTGAATGTTGAATCAGGAGAGTAGAGAAACAAAGACAAAGGAAAACAGAAGAGGTGGATCGAAAAATGGATCACGTAAACTGTTATGGAAGGCCTTCCAGTTCGCGTTCAGAGTCTATAGTTTCGCTGGTGGGCAAGATGATCGCGCTGACAAGTTGACAAGGGAGTTAGCTCAAGAAATCCAAAGAGATCCTAACCAATAGACATATCGTTATACTCAGAAGGCGGATGCATATGGAGCTTTCAAACAATGGGTATGACAATTGAACTCAATATTCTCGACATATGGAATATAGATAAAAAAAAAAAGTAATATATTTTTTAAACCCGTAATTTTAAAAGTACAATGAATTTAATGCTTAAAATATCTCAAAGGGTGAACCTATCAAGTTTAAATCTTGAATCTGCTTCTTCTGGTTCTACCATTTCTTAATAGTAATGTCAATGATGTTGGCGATATGAAGTCATCGTGTAGATTCATTTCGGAAAACTTTTGTAGCATGTTCGTAGAACTAGATTGTCTATTCTTTTATAAAATAAAACCATAAGAGAGACTTGTAACTTCAACATTTGCCTAATTTTTGCTACATAATCTTTTCTAGTTCTTTTGTAGTTGCAGTATTTGTTATACTTAAGGACACTAATGTGCTATCTCAACTTTCTGTTCCTTTTGTTTGGAGTCCTGAGCGATAGTCGCGATAGAAGAGAAGGTTTCATCGGAACAATTATTTATTTTTAGTTTAGAATTTCTCGTCTCTTTAAATAAGGAGGGGTGTGGGAAGAAATGACAAGAAGATACTGGAACGACAAGAAATGATTTAGAGTTGTATAATGTCTCACCCTTCTTTCTTCATAGTTAGATGAAATGCATCTAAGGTACATCAATAAGTAGGTATGAGAGGATTAAAGTCGAATCCTCAAGGACAAATGATTGATTTACCTATGCAAAAATAGATAAAGTCGTTCGATGTATCATAATACTTATGAGTTATGTATCAAAAAACATCTCCCAAACTATATAATATAACTATTTATATGTGAATGTTGCTCTAGACCTTACCTTATATTGCCCTACCACGTCTAGTGCAAAACTACAAATGGAGAAATATGGATATATTCCGGTGTAAATCTAATCAACAAGTTGTTACACGTTCATCTGAATTCAGTTACTTTAAATAAACTTTCAAATATAAGTAATATATTTCGAACCAACTAGATTTGAATAGGAAATTGAAAATATTCTAAATCAGAATCATATATAAAATTAAAATCTGGAATCTGTCTCCCTCTATAAATATATTAAATTATACTCCCTCTGTCCCAATTTATGTGACACATTTCGGATTTCGAGATTCAAACAACTCTATATTTGACCGTAAATTTTTCATATATCTTTTAAATATTTTGAATTATCAATTATTGGGACTTATAGTACTTTTAATGTAGTTTACAAATATATAAATTTCATTTTAAAAAATTTGAAGATTTCATGAGCAAATTCTCGGTCAAACTTAAACTGTTTGACTCTCGAAAAGCGAAATGTGTCACATAAATTGGGACAGAGGGAGTAACTTTTTTGTATGCCTAGCTCTTATAAACATGGCATGTCACATCCTCACACTAAGACAAATTAACCCTTCATCTCATGTTCCTTTCCTATATAAGAGAATGCATTGAACTTTGAATAAAAGATGAAAATTGAGATACTAATGCAAGTTCTTTCCTTTCAAGATAGATTTGTATCTGAAAGAGGTTGAAAATAACAATTATTTTAAAATTAACTATGTATCCCTTTCTAAGAGGTATTCCAGAAATATTTGTGATCTAGTAAATAACAAACTCACTATTTGTTCTTTTATAATATTTAATACCTAGTAAAACTATCCCCCCATCCTCCTCAATATGGCAATATATAACATGTCAAATAAATAAAAAATTGACAAGATTTTTCATGGATCAATTTGAACTAACATATATATCAACCCATTTTTAATAAGGTGAAATAGATTTAATTGAGCTAATAAATAGACGAATCAATGAGTAACCCAAATTTAAACGAATCATATTTTCATGGGCTTATGACCACCTCTAAATTAACCACTCTCTCACCCCACCCCCACCCCCACCCCAAAATCAAAACAACCCAAACCAAAAGAGAGGATGAAAGGAAATTAAAGTACAAAGAACTTAGAAAGTTACTATTATAGGGAGAAGACATAGAGACTACACACTCAAAAGACACAATTAGCACAATACAATTCATTGACATCATTTCTATCTCTTACACAACCATTTTCCATGGAATTCTTTTCCAATCATTTATCCTTCTTCTTCTTACTCTTAATTACTCTCTTATCTTCATGTCAAATTCATGCTAGAGACAACCAATTCTTTAACAAACTCCACACCACCAACATTAACAATGATCATATTGAAAAAGAAACAAAAGTAGTAGTAACTCCAAACAAAAACCAAGAACCAAATTTCATTCCTAAAAATGAAAATGCCTATGGTGTTTATGGTCATGAGTTAGGTCAATTGCCACCTTCCACCCCCACAACTAACCTTATTCCTAACAATAAGTACCTTCCCAAGAATTACAACTCTGTGGCTTATGTTACTGTCCCTCAGTACAACACCATGAATAGTAACAACCAACACTATAATAGTGGTCGTGGTAGTTCTGATCACGACCACTATTACATAGGTGACAATAACAATAACAATAATAATGAGTATTATATTAGTGGCAACACTTACGATCACTACTACAAAAGTGACCGTACATATGACAATAATGACAACAACAACAATAATCAGTACTACAACAGTGTCAACACCTATAACGACCAATATCACAATGGTGGCAGGGCTGGCGCTAAGGTAAGGCCATTAAAGTCAAAAAGTAAAAGGTCAAATATTTTCAATTAGTCTTTCTCTGTTTCATTAGTATATGAATTTCATGAAATAAGTTCAAAGGCCTCTTATTATAATTTGGATTTAGGCCATGACCACTTCCACAGAGTCGTACCTAAATGGTGATGGCCACGAATACTACTACATCAACAACGATCAGCTGCAGGACATGAGTGAACCAAGATTAATGGACAAAGGCTACGCGACCGCCTCCTCCTACAAGAATGGTGGCAATAATTTTTATTACAACAATCAAGAACAAAGTCCCAACACAAAGAAGTATGTCAAGAATTCATATGAAAAATCAAGAGAATTTGCAAACTCCTATATTGGTAACAATGAGTTAAGCAACTACAACAACTTTGTGAACTATGAGAATGAAGAAGAGT
This sequence comes from Solanum piurae, assembly GCA_029582685.1. Lineage (NCBI taxonomy): Eukaryota > Viridiplantae > Streptophyta > Magnoliopsida > Solanales > Solanaceae > Solanum > Solanum piurae. The sequence continues at coordinate 14,860 of JAJOOO010003585.1, forward strand.
TCCAAAATGAAGAACACATGCCTTGAGATTTCTTTTTCTAACAACAAATTTTCAGTAGTTTTAAATTAAGTGAGCAACATGTCATGAGTTCCAATCATCATGAGTGTTTCATTTTCAGTTTTGAGTTATGTTTAGTGGGTAAAATGTTAATGTATTTTTAAGATCTATGTACCGGCGATATAAATCATATTTACAGAATCAAATAACTTATTTGATACTGAAACATCATAATTGAACCTATAATATGGTACAAGTGTATATATAGTTTTTCTAATGAGAGTGAAAAGAGCTAAAAAGACAATTCAAACAGAACGGAGTAAATTGTGTAAAAAACACAAAAAAAATAAAAATTAAAGAGTAGCACGCGCCAGGTAGGGGTCGAACCTACGACTTTCTGCTTAGGAAACAGACGCTCTATCCACTGAGCTACAGGCGCTTTGTTGTTCTATTCATACAATTGGTTGTATTACTTAAGAAAAGACATTTTAGATTGTTTTGCTCCATTAGTTTGAAAGGAAATCCCTAGTACTATTTAATAAGATGAAACAATTTTTATTTGATTGTGATTTTATCAAGCATTATTAAATATACAAATAATAGCGACACTTAGTCAAGTAAATACAAAGAGGCAGTTTCAAATATCTTGAGTTTATTGTTCAAGAAATTGGGAGTATTCAGAGTCTTGTGTGATAAGAAGGTGTCACCAAAATTTAATGACAAGTTCTACAAGGTGCTAATTAGACCAATCATGTTGTATAAGATCAAGTGTTGGACGGTCAAGATTTCTTACATTCAGAAGAGGAAAGTTGTGAAAACGAAGATGATGTATATGTTGGGATACTAGAAGGGATACAATCAAAATACAAAGATATCAAGGACAAGGTGCAAGTGATTTCGCTGGAGAATAAGATGCGGAAGCGAGACTGAGATAATTTGGGCTTGTGAATAAAAGATGCACGAATGCCCCATTGCGGAGGTGTGAGAGCTTGGTTATGGATGATGCTATAACGACTCTAGAATCGATAGGCTAGAAAAGTATCGGGGAGGGGTGATTAGACAAGACATGAATCAATTTCATTTTACCAAGGACATGACCATATATAGGAGGTTGCGGAAGACATTGATTATGATAGAAGGTTAGTAGGTACGTTTTAGAGCGTTATCTCGCTTATCCTTCCATACTAGTAGTTATAACATTACTCATATAGTTTCTTGTCAGTCGATTTTCTGTTACTATTTGGTGATTCTTATACTTTGATTATTGTATTATTATGTTATATATATTGTTCAGAATCGATTTGTCACGACACCAAATACTTTGAATTGTTGTTTGTTGAGCTAGGATCTATCAAAAACAATTTATCCACCTCAAAAATAAGATAAGATCAACATACATTTTACCCTACACACTTGCACCAAATATGTTATTGTTGTACATTTAAAAAGAAATTACCAAACATAACTACTTATAATTTGAATAAGAAAATACTCATATACGAATTTATTGTCTTAAAATTATTTATATATTGAAATATAATCTATTTTTTTAATCAAGATACAAAATAATAAAATAAAATTACAAATAACTATAAAAACTAATACTATTTGACTTAATTTAATTCATTTTTGAACAAAAAAAAAAATTGAGATAACCCCAAATATGAGAACCTAAAACCCCAACAAAGCCCTTTTGCCTCTGCTAGTAGCCTCAACAAACATGGCCACTATCACCGCCAGGTCCCTCCTCCGCTCCGCCACTTCCTCCGGCCGAACAGCCGCCGTTAGACTTTCCGGAGGCTCCAAGCCGAAGGTCTCCTCCTCTCCTTTTGGTATTCCTTCACAGAAACCCCTCGCCGCTTGCATTTTCAGGTCAATTTGCCAGAACCCTTTTTTGTGTGCATTTTCAGCAATTATTTCAGTATTTATACTTAATTCTCTTACCTATGATATTGATCCAGATTGATTGATTATATGCACGTATGTATGAAAATTTAATTATTTTTCTTACCAATTTTTGTATATGATATTGACTCAGATCGATTTTTTCTTTGTATTTTGTAGGTTACCTGTTGAAATGAGTTGTGTAAGTGTTGAAACGATGTTTCCATATCACACTGCTACGGCTTCAGCATTGCTGAATTCAATGTTATCTGCTACTCCTCGAAGCTATGGTTGGACTCTTGAAGGTAAATTTTACTTCCTTTTGAATTATTCAACGAATACATTACGAGAATTAGTTTGTTGGATGCACGATTTTGCGTATATAATGTTCATCAATGTCCTCCCTATGAAGAATTTACATTTGCTCTAAGTTTCTAAAAGATTGTGCTATGTAAACTTTTACTTGTTTGGGTATTAGCTTATATTTGCATTGCATCTTCTCTGTTTATGTACTTTAGCCTTTGAGTGGACTGTATGGGCTGCATTTAGGAATTAGGAGTATGAAATGTTTGCATTTGTTTGAGTGTTGAGTGGTTGATGAATCCCTTTGTTAGGGAGCGTTGTACCCCCAATGTAGGACTTTCTGGCATGAATCCGGATTTAGTCAGGCTCCAATGTGGGTATATGACACCGGATTGGAAACCAAAAAATAAAGATATCAACATATGTTGACATGTTGTTGAGCCTTAAAAGATGCAATTGATGTTTTTGTTGTGCCTGCCTGATTGTAGATTGATGCAGCAATATGTATTTCTTGCAGATTTGTGAATCGTGCAACTGATATTGATTGTTGATGAGTTAATTCCATAATAAGCCTCTGGAAAACTAAATCAGATTGTATGTCAGACCAAAAGTTGCTTAGCATATAGACTTTTCCTTTCCAGTTGTTGTTGTTAAGATGTAAGCGGTGTTCTAATACTTGGTATTTAATCAGATTGCAATGATGATGTATGATGAATGTCAAATAGTTCAAGTGAAGTTTATGTCCATGCGGTCTAAGAGAATAATAGTAGAATACGGAATGAGAGCATGGCCTTGACTTGTCGCCTGTGCCTTTTATCACATTTCGTCACAATTGGTAGTGTTAGATAAAGCAATATATTACATGATTTTAGTTTCCTGAAATATTTCTGGAACTTCTAATTATGTCCCTTGTGATATGTATTTAGTCACTTCTAAAAAGATTGTTGCGTCTTTATTTCTTGTATCCATCTAAGATCTTTTAAGTTTTAATCCATATAGTTGTAGACTCATTAAGTGGCATTGAGATGAAAGATAATCCCCTAAAACTGCAAAAAATTTCTCCTATCCCAATTATTTTCTCGTTTTGCTGGGGAGGGAGGGGAGCGGATTTCATTTGGTATTCTCTTAAGCTTGTATGCTTGTTCTGTTGTTGGACAACCGAAGTTAAAAAAGAGAAGTTCTTGTACACGTTGAAATGCTGGTTTATCAACTTACAGAGACCATAGAGCTCAGAGGGCCACGACCCACGATAACATAAGATTTCTACTTCTCCCGAGAACTAAAGTTCTGTGTCTGAACTTCTATTAGTAAACTGTGAACCTGATGAAATGGGACCACTACCACCATATGGAACATTATCATCCTTGAACAACATATTATGCATTCTCAGATTGAATGCAGACTTTGCGTGATGCATTTGATGTGATTTTTCTGTACTTGTCTGATTAGATTGATCGCAAAGTACTTCTTCTTGTAGATTTTGTGAATCATGTGGCTACATGATTGTTAAAGAATTGAGGGTCTGAAGCTTAGCATATATCTTTTGGCCTTTCTCATTGTAGTTCTTGCTGATTAAATCATATGCTTAGATTCATTCTAATACTTGGTATTCAATCAGATTGCAACGATGATTTATGATGAATGTCAGAAGGTTCAAGCGAAGTTTTACCATGCAGTCTATGGACTAAGAGAATGTCTAAACGTAGGGCACGACAGGTGCTCCAAAGAAACATGTGTTTTCTCCTGTAACTTTCATTTGATTTTTGTTCTAAATGAATACATTTGTTGTAATTTTGATGCTGACCTGACCCCAACTTCAGTGAATTCTGGATCTTACTTGAGTCTTGTTTTATTACTCCAAGTATTTATAGAGTTGAACCACTCTTGACTCAACCAAGGACGTGTTGTTTTCTTCATTGACAACAAAATTTGCAGGCTCAGCAATTTCAATGAGGATTTTGTCGACAGGTAACCTCGTAGACCCTCTTAATCATGTAACGTTACGATGAATGATAGTGGTTCTGGCTTCATCGAGTCAACTGCATTTTAAGTTGAAAGATGTAACCACAACCCAATGTGTACTGTATTTCTCAACCCTAACATACAACAACAACAACATACTCTGTGTAGTCCAACAAGTGGGGTCTGAGGAGGGTAATGTGTACGATGGACCCTCGGCCCAAGTAATGTACTCAACCCTAAGATTTGTCCAGGAAATCAACACCTTCAAAAATAGGGGCAGCTTGGCTTGGATCCTACTTTCCTTTTTTAGCCTATTTAAAAAAGGATGTCACTTTACTTCTTTTTTCGGTAATTATTTAATTTTAACTTTTTCTCGTTGACATGTTTAAGACTACCAAATTAAAAAAGTGTTCCTACTTTCTTAAACATAGAAAACGGAAGAATGTATAGGGTGGCTTTTCAGTATAGGCAAGTCAATCATTTTTCTCGTTAAGATTATTTTAGTTTTAATCACTAGATAACAATCATTGTGAGTTGAATTGGTCAAATAAATATTTTCCAGCAGAACCTAACTTTTATTATTATATTCATCTACGTTCTAGTACCAAATTTTCCCTCAACTTTCCTTTTTTTTTTTCCATTTACTTCCACTATTTATTGATAATTATATTAAATAATAATTATTATGCATGTTGGGATCAAAACAATGACATGTCCCTAAAACAAGGGGAAAAAACTTTATAGTAAAAGCTACTCTAATATATCTTTTTTTTATTTGGACAATGTTTCCTACTTTTGCTAACACGTCAATTTCATTGCCTTTTTATTCCTCATCAAGACGTGTTAATTATTCTCTTAAGCTTTGTAAAAAAAATATTCTTGTGTCGAAAGGTTAGAAAATTAAAAGGAAAATAATATCTTTTTAAATCTCTCTTAATTCTTATAAAAAATTGATGTGACACATCTCTTGAAAAAAATTTAATTAGAGGTGTATTGTATTTATTTAATTAATAATATTTTAAAACTTCAAAATTTGATTTCTATTATTTCATATAATTATTTAATACTAAGAATGATTTTTAAAAATAAAAATAAATTTCTCTTAATTATTAAAATTAATAAAAGTAAAATAAAACGGAGGGTTAATTAATTAAATCTAAAAAATATAAAGGAACTTTTTTTTTTTGTTGATGACATATTTTAACGTTGATCCGAACAACGATTATAAAAGAAATATAAAGGAATTAAAGAAATGTAGATTAGCAGCCGCCCACGCCCTTTTTCTTTCCGACATCCACCCACACACAATCTTCTATCTATCGTTTGTGTCTTATACCAATAAATATATTCTCTTTATACCTCATATCTATACGTAGAGATCTTGAATTTAAGTTTTGATTAGGTGAATAAATTTTCATTCTTCGTTAAAGAATTAAGTTTATTAGCTACTATGTACACATAAAAAAAAGACTAATTATATATTTGTTTCAATATTAAAGATTATGGTCTGAATAGGTAATTTTGTGAATATCAAATAGATTCTCTTTATTATTATAAATATATCTTTTTTATCTTCCACTCTATCTCCACAGCTTTGGGCGACCCCCTTCCCTTCCTCTCTTTTTTCATTTCAAGCATGAACTTTAACTTATTGAACTGGGTTAGTAAAGTAGAAATTATTAGCTGTCAATTGTTCATAGTCAGCGATGAAAGAGGATGTAACTTTGATTGCTCAAGTTTCCCTCTCATGATTGAATGTGAAAAATAATTTGGAGTAGTTTTGATGGATGGTAAGATGCAGAAAGCGAGCGACATATGAATAAAAAATGTACGAATTCTCAAATATAGATGTGTGAGAGGTTGGTTATTGATTGGTTCAAAAGAAAGGTAGATAGACTAAAGAAGTATTAACGAGATGTGATTATTAGTCATTGATACAACATAGTTTCTGCTTACTGAAGACTTGACTTTAAATAGGAAGTTGTGAAGGACACATTAAAATCGTATTTTATCTCAATAATCATCTATATACTAATAGTCATAGTATTGCTCATGTAATTTCTTGTCATTCAATTTCTATTACTATATATTGTTTCCTATACTTTAGTTACGGTATTATATTTATTGTTTAGTGAACAATTAAAAGTGAATTTTATGAGTATTAATTTTATATTAATGAAACAAATGGGGACCAATATTTGAATGAAGTCATTCTAGTTTGCTGACTTCAAATAGCTTCCTCTAATATCCATTCTTCTAATTATTCGAAAATATTAAAATGACAGCTACTCTTTAGAATAACATTTATAGCAAGTAATTGATTTCCAACATTTAAAAGTGTCTTTTATAAAAAGTTTGTGGTCCTTCCCAATTGCTTCACAACTGCAATGGAATTTAAATCAGTGTGTTAGGCCCCCAAAAAAAAAAAAACCCGGTGTGAATACTTTTTTCTTTTACCTTAAAATTAATTTTATTTTCTTTGAAAGCTTAAATGTTGTAAAGTTCTTTCAAAATAGTTTCTCCACTATCAATTGTGGTATTATGATCACCAAAAATTGGGCTGAAATGGTAAGTACTTATTTATTCTTAATCGGAGGTCTTGAGTTTAAATTTCCTTATATACAACGTCATTTTTATTAGAGAGCGTTTTACCTCCCACCTCCTGAAACTTTCCATATCCAATATGGATACTATTGATGAATAAGTCATATAAATTAGATAGAAAAAAGAAAAAATAGAATATATATAAATAAATAAATAAAAACGAAGAGATATTAATAATTAATAATAATAAAATAAAACAATAAAATGACGTAAAATTTGGTGGACGGCAAAATGAAAAGGGGCCCACCCACACAAAAGCGGCAGCCGCGTTTTCTCTTCACTTCTCATGTCCGTCTCCACATGTGGGCCCTTTTCCTGTCTGCTACTCTCCGCAGCGAATTCCTTTAGGTACGGAGTCGCTATAATCGTTTAAATCGAAAATTTTTGAAAATGGACATAATGGGTTGTTGAAATAGTAAATATTTTTTACTTAAGTATTTTTTTTTTTTAAAGAGGATTTTTAAAAGAAAAAAGTTTAGCTATCTTTTTGGCATAATATATCGTTTAATTTTATTTTATTTTATACATGATAATTTGTGTCTTATATTTATTACTTCCTCTATTCCTAATTATTTGTTCACTTTTGAATTGACACACCTATTAAGAAAATAATTAATGACATAGTGAATTTACCATTTTACCCCTATTAATTATTAAGTGGATGAAAAGTTCTACATTTTTCAAAATAATTAGTCATTTAATTGAGGATTTAATAGGTAAAAACAATTTGTCATTTCTAAATTTGTCAAAATTGACAAGTAATTAGAAACAATTATAAAAGGAAAAATGGACAAGTAATTAGGGACAAAGAAAGTATATCACATGCTCATATTTAAATTTGTCCTGTTTAATTTCTCTTTTAACACACATGACTAATTAATGTCCTTGGGTACAGTGGCTTAAATACTGCTCTAATTACGGCTAAGGGATCTGTTTTTGATCTGATTCTCATTAATTAACGTTGTTTTTAAGCTTTAATTACCGGTGTGCTTACTCGAAAAGAGATTCTTACCACTATTTATGTCGGGGATCCACCAACAGACAGCTAACATTACACTATTAATTCCAAATTTGCCCTTATATCGTTTGATAAAATACTCATATCAATTAATATTTTTTTAGTTAAATAGTGATAAATAAAAACGAACGGCGGAGTAGTAACGTAACAAACAAAGAAACATATCCGTATACGTAAATACATTCACAGCTGAAAGTACGTAAGTATTTGTTACGTTAGCTGAAAATGAAAAAGACAAAACAACATCCACGTGGCACAACCTCCATTATTACTCAAAATTAAATTCTCTGTATATGCCATATTCCGTACACTCTAAATGGACCACACGTGTACCGCAAATCTCTCTTAACGGTTCTCACTCGCCGCCGCCTGCTCCTCACATTCCGACCGATCGAAAAAACAAAAAACGCGCTTACTATCCAAACAACTCCCTCTCGTAATAATTTAATAGAGCGAAATAGAGAATATATTATTTTTTTTCAGCTGAAAAAACCGGCAACAATGTATATAACAAATATTACAGGATGATCTAATTGAAACAACAGCTTTGCAAAATCAAATAGATTTGTTTCTTCTGTTGCAAAAAAAGGTAAAAGTAGATCAGCCTTGTTGATATTGACATCGGCGGTGATGAATTGTCGCCGGCGGCGACGGCAGCAGCAACGGCGATGGCTCTTCAGTTTTCTATCATCTATCTAATTCTATATACTATTTCTTTTTTTTCTCCTTTTCTGTTTAAATAAAAACATTAAAAAGGAAATTGCACTAAATAAAAATGTTTCGCAAAATATCTCCGATCGTCGTCTCCGGTGATGTCACATATTTTCCGGTGGAGGAAAGTTGAGATCTAGATTTAGACCGGCGATGGTTGGTTTCACGTCAACACGCATAAAATCAATCATCGTTAATGTATCGGAGTCACCACCACCACCACCACCGAGGAAATCCACCGTCTTCTTCCGATTTTTTTCTAAATTTACAACTCCGGCGCGTGCAAGTGCTTCTAAATAGTACATATGATTCACCGCCGGAACAGCACCGGTAAAACCTCCACCGGAGATCGGAAATCTAACAGTATTATGGTTAAACCCGCCGATTGATCCACAAAGGCTTAGATCTAACGGCGATGATGAATCAACCATAACCGGACTCGACGACTCAACAGTACTAGTCTGACTCGGACTCCGATTGATTTCATTTTTAACAGCGAATTTCAGATCTTGCTCCTTTTGTAATTGAGGAAAATTAGTTTTCGCTTTAGCTCCACGGAATTCCCTAGCAGCGTTATCATAAGCTTTGGCCGCTTCCTCCGCAGTATCAAAAGTACCAAGCCAAACCCGGCTTTTTTTACCGGGATCTCTTATCTCCGCCGCGTATCTACCCCACGGCCTCTTCCTTACACCTCTATAATGCACCTCTTTCGAAATTCCATTCAATTTCCCCACCGCCATCGCCGCCGCCGCTGCACCAATTTTTTCCTTGGGCGCCATACTTAAAGACTAATTAAATTTATTCAAAATTTAGTTAGAAATAATAATGTTAGGAGATGAAGAAAATAGAGAAGTGGGGAAGAGAGATTATATAGGAAAAGCGAGTCAATAGTGGCTATGGGTATTTTGACTAATGAGAAATAGCCGCCCCCATGGGTTTTGTGGGGCCCTTGTTTTTTTCTACAAAATTTGTGGGGCCTAGTCAGTTACGTGACATTTGTGTTCTTGATGGCGGCAGGCTGTTTTTTTTCTTTTTTTCTTTTTTGTTATACGTGGGAAGTACATATACACATTTGAAGTATTTTGAATTTGTCATTTTCTTTTTTAACAAACAAATGTCAAATATATATTTATTATTTTAATAAAATGTATACGTTACCAGAGAAAACAACTTTGCCTATCCATTTATGATAATTATTATACATGCTACTCCCAGAATTTTTATTTAAGAAAATTATCTACTATAAACAATAACGCATAATCTTAAGGATAAGTAATTCATTACAATCAATTACTATATTTATTAGTGTTTATTAACTTCATATGATACACTTTTTTTTTAAGTTAGACCAATTTTTTAAGTTGACCAAATAAATAAAGGAAAAAAAGGATGAATGTAATTTCGATCTATCGTAAATGATATATAGATGTTTTCCGTCATACTTTTGGGATATTGGTGCTTCTATAGTCTAAATACTAGAGCGTATACATTATTTATACTAACGGACATACACGTGTCATAATCTTATCTACAAATTCGATATTTATTAAATATCAAATCGACGGATAAGATTGCATTATGTGTCCCTACTTAGTCTTCTATTAGAATGAATGGCATATATACTCTAGTTTTTGGACGGCATGGGCATCAATGTCCCAAAAATATGACTGAGAGTATTTGCATACTAGTTTGGGGTATATTTATTCTTTTTCCCATAAATAAATTAAACTATATAGAGTTGATTTAATTTATAGGAGTATATAGCTCTTACTAAAAAGTTGAGAGTAGCATCGAAAACACCATTAAGCTTGACGAGAATTTAGGGGTCGTTTAGTGTGAAGTATAATACCAAATAATCCTATGATTAAATTATAGTACCACTTAATTTATTGTTTGATTGTTAAGTTCGGGATAACTTATTTTGGGATTAATAATTAGTACCGGAATAAGTTATCCATTCCTTTGGGTGGTATAGTAATTCCGAGATAACTTATCCCGGGATAAAATAAGTAAATGACAAAAATGTCTCTTTCAACGCTTTTATTACATCACTTTTTACATTCATAAAGGGTATTTTTGTAAATAAATAAATTATTCTTAAAATTTATTATTTTGAATATAACAAACTAAATAATTAAAAAATAATAATCTTATCATAACTTGAATTCAAACTAAACGAACCTTAGGACATATTTCACGCATGTTAAAAGAGAGAAGATATTAGAAAGCACGAGAGATAATGGACAGGTGGCAGATGATGAACAAATAGGGAAAGTGTGGGAGAAAACGGTGACAAATCCGGGTTGAACCGGGTTTGTCGGCTAAGCTTCAGGTATTCCGCCGCGTGGTATGGATCCGTTTTTTCCCACAATTTTCCTTAATGGTGTTTAGGTCCCACATTGACGGTGGGGTCCACTAACCAATGAGAATTTGACACGACATATTTGTAGAAAATATAAGTAGGCGTGTCTGCGGATTATTAAAGCCGGCAAGTCCGCCCATGGTTCTCATATAAAACCAGCAGGATTCTATTTTATCTTTTTTTAATTACAACACACGCGCTCACTTCAGCGCGTGTTGACACATTTCTATTTTATTTTATATATTTTTTTTAAAAAAAAAATAATAATTCAGATTTGATTTTATATTATGGATATTAAATTGAATCTTAGAATATGGTCCTTTTTTGAGTTATTTCCTATTTGGCCATGCTGAGAGCTTAGTTTAGACATGTCAAGAGGAGATACATTGCTATAGTCTTAATAAGGAAAATGTGAGAGTGACGTTGGAAGGCTAAAGGAGAAGTAGGAGTAGGACAAGAAAATATGAGAGAGAAGTGATTAGTCTGAACATGACAAGTCGTCAATTTACTGAGGACAAGATTTTTTATAAGAAAATGTAAAGGTCGATGATTTAGGAAGATAGTATCGCATATGATCTTTTTGATTTGTACGTATTGTTAGCTAGTTTTGATATTTTACTATTTTTCGTACTTCTCACTCTTAATTTTCTAACTATTTGTTGTTTCGTGTGCTTCTATTTTTTAACCAATTAGTGATGGAGGTGCTAACAACAAGATTCACTTAACAAAGAAAAAAGAAGAGATAAGTTTCAAAAACATACCTAAACGATACTATTTTTTTGAGTTTCATACCTAAACTATTGAGAGTGTGAGTTTCCTACCTAAACTATCACTTTTTAGTTTGAGACACACACATCTCTCTTTTATATCACTCTCATCATGGTGTATGTAATACACTCTCTCTTTTATTTTAAAAAAATCACACTCCACATGGACAAAACATTCAACCTTGACAAAAATTAATTAAATTATTAGTATTAGTTAAAATTAAAATTAAAAATTAAAAAATTATTATCCAAAAAAATAATATTTCTTTTATAAAATAAAATGTAAAATATTTTTCTTACCCCACTCCATCACTTCCCCTCACCCCCCCCCCCCGGCCATTTTTCAAAGTTTCTTTTTTGTTTAAATTTCTTTTATAAAAGAATTTAATTTTTTTCACTTCATCCCCCCTCCCCTCCCCCCCTCAAATACTAATTTAGATATTATTTTATTTTTTAAATAAATTAATTCTACCCATCCCATCTAACCCTCCGCTTCCAAATTTTTTTCTCATTTTGTGTTAGATATATACATATCGAAAATATTTTTTAATATTACTTGCCGCCGCAAGACATTTTTTTATTTTTTACTTATTTATGTTATATTCGGTACACTAGTAGAATTTTTTTTCTAAAAATATATGTATGTACATATTTAACACAAAATGAGAAAAATGTAAAAAAATAATTAAAAAAAATTAGGAGCGGAGGGTTACATAGAATGGGGTAGAATTTTTATTTTTTTTAAAATAAAATAATATCAATTTTTATTTTTTTTGGGGGGGGGGGGG
>JAJOOO010003586.1:0-13900 GCA_029582685.1 Solanum piurae
CTCCATCTAGTTCTGTCTTTTGCAAGGGCACCTGCCTCCTCCCAGCTGTACAAGGCCTCAGTAACTCTCCTAGGCATAGTCCAGGATATGCTTTTATGGCTCAAAAAAATCCTCCAAAGCTGCTGAGTGTATTTGCAGTGTTGAAATAGATGGTTTACAGTTTCTAAAGTTTCCCCACATAGGAAACACCTAGAGCATAAGGTTATCCCCCTTTTCATTACATTATCCTGAGTCAGGGCAGCTTCCTTAGCTAGCAGCCAAATAAAGCATGAGACTTTATGTGGGATTCTACACAAGTAGATGACATTTTCTTCACTCCTTTTTAGTATAGTCACACAAATAATGCCAGAATTTCATGTGCTTTCTTAATATCCAGGTGATGATTCCAAAACACTAATGCTGGTTCATGTTAGTCCCCATGAAGAAGATTTGTGCGAGACATTGTGTACATTAAATTTTGCAACACGAGCCAAACGGGTTCAATTAAGAAATGAAGAATCAACAGTAAGTCACTGAAACAATCAACTAAGCCTAGTACTGGAAATCATGCAACTACTTACATTATTATGACATACAACATATATCTTTTTTTTTGAGAATGACACACAACATATCTCTTTTCATTTCTTGTCATGTAATTGATTGGTTATAACTAGTTCAATATGTTGTCCTGATTGTCCAAAAGTACTGGAAAAAACCAATATGGTGTACATCAACTTCAATACAAAAATACTTGCTGAAATCACAACCACAAACAACCTTAGTAGGAATGTGAAATATAGGCCATTATTAATGGCATGGAGTCATCAATACAAATAAGATCTTTTACTGATTCAAATTTCAACCACGGAAGTGAGTAGACTAACATCTTCATAATCCATATGCATACTGTGAGTACATCTGGCTCCACCTGATCTAATACTGAAACTGCTACACAGGGAAGATGCTTATTTGATCATATATGTTTTCAGTACACCCCTTTTTTCTGGGCTAAGTTATTTTTCTAAGACCTTAAGGCCTATAGAACATTTGAGTAAGGTGAGATGATAAATTTAACAGGAATTGAACAGTCCATTAGGAAACAGATGGTTAGGAGCTAATGTTAGTTGAAATGAGAGATACCGAAGTTAAAGTTGACCTGAAGGCGCTTTGACTTGGTATTTAACTTGTATGAAAGTTAAGTTGCAGTCTCACTAATAGCCTCAGCTTCTAGATTGGACGGACCTACATGATTCAAAAGTGTTGCATAAACATACGAGGAAAAACCATTCGGCATGTATATGGTCCTAACAAGTTGAAGTTATTAAGACAAAGCCTTTTACGGAGAAATAGAGCGATGATTAAAACTAGAGATAATTTAACAATCTTTGTGCTAATGAATAATATGTTGCCATTCTCAAAAAAAAAAACAAATTTTTTTTTAGTGATTATACAACAACAATTCAGTTAAGAAATTTTGTTTATTTTTTTGCCGTAATAATGTTCTAAGCTTCAAGCAGGAAAGTAGAAAAATATACACGCTCATGACACGAGCACAAGAGGAATTTCCTGATATACATAAAGGATTAACTTTATATACATGATATGCCATTATGAAGACATAATTAACATTTAACGGCTTGTTCATCCAAAAGATAAGGAATTGGCTGTCTTACCTCGGAATCCAGATGCAAACACTTCCTAATCTCCCATCATTGCTTCTCTATTTTTACAATGACATGTTCAATTACAGGAAGTTAAGGCAGAAAAGGAAGTTGCAATAAATAATCTGCTGCAGAAGATGAACCGATTTGAGTACAACCGCAATGATGTCACACAGAAAATCAAGAAGCTGAATGAGAAACTAGGAAAGCTTACAATAATATCGCCACCCTCTTTAACTGAACTAGTGGATCTCTCAGATGTATGCATTGAAGGGTTAGGGTCTAACATGAGATTTCAAAAAGATAGTGTCACATCTACCCCTTTAGCAGACTTCCCCAGATTCATGAGGCCTACTGTTTGTAACCGAAGTAAATCAGGAAATGCTGAAGTAGAATCCCAAGCCTTAAAAAGTAGATCCTCGCTTCCTCCTAGAAAAGGGAAAGGATCCACTCACTGTGCCAAGTCAGTGGGTTTCCCTATAGAAGGAACATCAGAATGCTACTCAGAGAGCAGTGTTTCCAGAACTAGCTGCCTTATCAGTCCAACTACGAAATTCAGTGCGGATAATGAGACAGAATTCAGCGAAGAAACATCTGATAGTGACACTAAGGTGGCAGTTTTTACAAAACAACATCTATCAGAAAGAGATTCAATACACAAAAAGTTTAATTTGAGACTCAACAAAAAGAACCATGCAAATACAATGCAAAGAGTATCAACCCAAAACCACTCAAAGAACAAAAGAATTCTTGTGATACCAATTCCAGAGAATAAAGCAAGGGTCAGGGGCAGAATTGTGGCAGATTTACATGATGAAAAGGTCCAAGGAAAGGAGTTGAGAACAAGAAACACGAAGCATAGAGATGCAAAATCAGTTGATATGGAGAATCATTTGAGCTCCGAGTTAGAAGAAGAAGTTAATGTGTCTCATGCAGTTTTGAAGCACTTTATCGCTTATGAGAAGTCATATTCTGCATGTCCAGCCTGCAATATTGATGCAATAACTCTGAATGGAACACAAGGTCAAGTACTCGATTCAATTGAGGTCAGTGAATGCAGAAGTTTTAGTGGACCTGCTGATTTGAATGATCTTAAACTGATCATGCCAGACATTGCATATCAAGAGACATATAATATCTCAGCATCTAAGGTCAACAGCCTTAGCATAGGCCTGATAGGGAGTCCCTCTAGCTCAAAGAAGAAACCAAACTATGAAGAAATGCATGATATGGAAGAAAGTAACTTAGAGAATATGCATGTCCCTGGATGTGTTAGAGAAGGAACAAAGGCCTGCCACTATGACTTAAGATCTCCCAGAGCTTTGTCCATTTGCAAATCAAATCAAATGGATTATTACCTTGTTCCCAAATCACTAGACAACACCAGAGCTGGAGGTAAGATTTTTGAGAAACCATCAATACTTGTTCAACGAGTCAGTATAAGTCTTTTTGCGATAAACAAGAAAAAGGAGACGTTGCCTTCTTTTGTTTTTATCTTCAGCATAAACTAAGTCTATGTTCACTGTCTTGTGAATATTTTAAATTGCATCTTCACAGGGTTCCTTAGTCTTTTGAAACCAAAAGTACACATCTTATATAGCAGTGCTCTTGTCGCATTGGGATTTGCAAGCCTAGGTCTTGGGCATGACTTCTTCTATGCTTTGACTCTCTAAACAACTGGCCTATGACATGCCAGACATGATGCACATTTGGAGTTTTCCTTTCAAAAACTAGGTACCAAGTGATGATGTACTTTATCCAAGAGATAAAGATAGATGTTAATCGGCTGCTTGGCAACCGTGAGAGGCTATAATCACATTCCCAAGCTCAAATTGTTGATAATGCAGGAATTACATATGGAAGGGAACAAGGGCTCAACATGTGTAGTGGTGGTTCTTTTAAGTGCCATCACATGACTCTCCAAATCAGGGTGAAAGGTCACCATATGTACATGTACCAAATATTTAATCCCATGAGTTAAACAGTAAAATCAACGCTTTAGAACGTTAGATGTTGTCCGAGATGCACCTTACTATTTTGTTTTAGTATTCTCTAAGTGTCGTAAGCTACCAAAAAGAAAAGAAAAAAGTCCTAATTTGTTCCTCAACTAGTTACTTTTGTTTTATTATACCTCCATTAGAAGTTGGGAACAAAAATCCTTCGTTGTTACCCAGATGTAACGTATACTCCCTTATTCTGTATGATGGTTCTCGTTTGCTAATATTATCAAAGCTGGAGCTGCATAACTACCAGGTGTGAGGACATGTGGAAAACAATACTCGTTGACCCTTACATGAATTTCACCTAAATCTCGAAAAGAAATCTAGCCTAAGGTAGACCAAATCTTCTATTAACCTTAAATTATGCATTCAACAACAAGCTATGTGCATCCAACTAGATAATGCATACTAGAGTTTCATGAAATTAAGGTAAACTATTTTTTTTTTTGAGAAAGGTAACGTTACTTCTATATATACACAGGTATACTACACCAACAGGTATAGTTCCCCAACAAAAGTATTACAATTTACATCTTATGGTTCAACTTATCCTTACAAAAAGTCTAAAACATCAAAAATATCTTATGTTTGAGCTAATAGTTTTTGCTCACACCAAAAATAAAATAGGCCTAAGCAATTCATCTTAAGAATCTGTAAGCTGCTTTGTCCTCCTTCAAAACACCTCTTTTTCCTCTCGATCCAGACTGACCACCAAATACAAGCCGGGACAATCTTCCATCTGTCCTCCTTCTTACTTACCATGCCATCCTTGTTCCAGCATCTAAGGACACCTGCTACGCCTCCAGGTTTCACCCATCTGATCCCATTTAGGCATATAAACATCCTCCATAGTTGATCTGTCCATTTGCAATGCAATTAATTACTGCTTCTGCACTGTTAAGGTAAACTATATCAGTGCAGAGGCAGTAATTAACAGAGATCAGCAAGTTGTGTATACGAAAAATTTAAGCAAAAGTAACAAGACTTGCAGATAAGAAAATAGTGCCTGGGCCAAGAGACATATCAAGGACTGCATTTGGTTTGTTCAACCTGAGTCACTGAGAAGTGCTAATGACTTGTTCCTGACCATACCCAAAAACTGAGAAGGTTGAAAATGGGACGCTCGCACCTTTAATGGACAACAAGACAGCCCCTTAAAGTTGTCATCTCTTTTCATGTAGACACCTCAACTGAAGTATTCACCTATTAGACACTTCAGCCTCAGTCAATGTGTGCATATTAAACACAGTGTGCTGATATGACATGCTGCATTTTACCCCTTTCTGTAGTGCACTAAGGGCCTATTTGGATGGGCTTATAAAAAGTAACTTATAAGTCAAAGTTAAAAGTCATAAGTAGACGTGTTATGGACGGTGACAGGCGAAAAGGTTCTGGCGAGGCACTCGCCTTTTTGAAGTGTGGTGCCAATTAATACCAAAATTTAAAATATTTAATTGCGTATATAAATAATCAAATCTCAATAGCAATAACAAATTAGCCAATATTTCAATTCCAAAATTGAAAATAGATAGTACATACTAAAAGTCTAGAACTTGAATGAAAAAAAAAAAAAAAAGGTCAAAACACTGAGAAAAACACAAGGTAGAAGTACTCTGAAGTCTGAAAAAGAAGAAGGAAAAAGAAACAAAGGAAGAAGAAAAGAAGAAATATGTATTGATTGGACTTTGGAGTTGCCGAAAAAGTCTGGCTGGTCGCCGGAGAAGTCTAGTTGAGTCGAGGTTGGAGCCGCAGTTGTAGTCTATGAGTGCAACTGAGCAAATTTAGAAAGAAAATCCTAAAATTGGCTTTTGACTTTTAAAACCCTAAATTGGTCGCTTTATTTTAAGAAAATACAAAAGTGACACCTTTGTTGCCTTTATCGCCTCTCGCCTTTGTCGCCATGCCGTAGCCTTTTGAAGATCGCCTCGCCACAAAGCTAATAGGCGATGAAGATTCGCCTCGCCTCGTCTCACCTCTCTCCATTGGCGATGAGGCGATCGCCTTTCACAACACATGTAGATGGTACCCTACTTTCGACTTTTATCTTATTTTAAAGCTTTTTTGGCCTAAAGTTAGGAGCTTAAATGTACTTTATAGTCTTTCGAAACATCTCCAAAAAAATAAAAAAAATACTTAAAAGTCAAAAGCACCCAAAAATAAGTTAATCCAAACGGGCACTAAATGACTTTTTAGATTCTAGGTTTCATTTTTACTTGAGGTTAGTTCTGTTTTCTGTCACCAGATTCTCATTGGAAATATCCAAAGCACCATAGACTACTTCGAACTGCTTCCAACTGATTAACTCCCAAGAAAGACGACATTCTTATTATTGGATTAGAATTATCATTGACACAAAACATCACACTTTTACACCATTCTTCCTATGACCTTTAACCATAAAAGTAAAATGGAAATTTCGACCAAGTATTGACAATAATAAAATTACAAACCAATCTTCACAAAATCCTAGGTTTCTCTGGACATCTCAAGATGTCAGTTTCTGCATTTGCAACTACACAAATATGACCATTGAAAAACTCAATATTCATTCCAGACCCATCGAAACTCCATGGATTCTTCCGGTGAAAACCTTGTTAAAACCCTTTTAAGAAACCCATCGATTCACTGCTGGAAAAGATGCGGCTCTATTTCACCATTTATCATGGTGATTTCTGTTGTAACTTTAAGGGTTCTGCTATATATTGGGCTGTCTGTAATCTTTATCTTCTGCTACTCAACATGGTATGTGGGTGATAGTTCAGATGGATGGACTACTAAATCTGAGGGGTACCAATTAAAAGAGTGGTAAAGAGGGATAAGATCCATAATGATTACTATTAATGCTGAAGTGATGAATATTCTTGGGGTTCTTTGCGCTGTACTAGAGTATTTGTCAAAGAAAATTTCCATTTCAGGGAGATTGTTCAGTGAAAGCAGAGATGGGCATCATTCACTCTCGAGAAACTGTGTCCGCTTAAGTGGCTCTTAAAATTACATGTGTCAGTGGAAGTGGATAGTGGTGAAAAGCAATGAGGATCCATCTGCTAAGCTGGAGAAATGGTGCAAATACAATACAAAGGAATAATGGCTAGAGTATTTGGTAGGAAGTCAATATTTAGGGGGGATATTTGAACTTTTGCCAGAAAATTGCAATGTAGTTTATATATCATTTTAATAAAAAATGATAACTAGAGCACTAAGAGAAAGAAAACCAAAAAAGGAAGACCCATGGACAACATCTTCACTGGATTTAGAAGGAATATTCACTTTGAGAGCTCACAAAATGTATTGGGAAATACTTCCTGCCACTGTAAACCAAGAAATTCAACAACAAGTTGGAACTTAATTCAAAAAAAAAAGAAAAGCTAATTTGTAACCTTCAAGCATGATTTGTCACTAACTTAGTGAATCTAGCTAACTTGGTCAATTAGGTACCAGTCACCAATAGAAGATTTGAAGTGGGGGCTCAGAACAGAAGAAGCAAGAAAAAAGGTATTAATCTGATTTACATAATACATCCTGTTTTTTCTAATGTCAAGTGCTATGAAGTATCTTAAACTGTGCTATTTTTAAGTCCTACTTACTTCACATGCAGGTAAACTTAAACTGCTAGTTATGCAAAATCCTACCTCTTGTCTTATAAGTGGTCCTCTTGAGGGCTATCAGCATCAAGCAGCTCTACATATCCCCAATATTCATGCAGTGCCGTCTTTGACACCCTGTTTAAGTGTGATAGAACTCTGTATATTCTCTCACATTGAGGATGTGATCTGTCTCCTGAATAGAAATAATAAACTTTATCTTTCATTTTGATGAAGCTACCGCCTGGCAACTTTTGGACTCCTGTGTCCTTCATGATCTTTCTTGCTACCCTAGCTTCACTCCACCTACCAAGAGCAGCATATGTATTGGACACAAGGGAATAATTCCCACTATTATGTGGTTCGACTTCAGTTAGATGCTGCAGAGCTTGTTCCCCAAGTTCAACATGACCTTGGTTCCTGGCTGCAGCAAGAAGAGATCCCCAAATCGCTGCATTTGCTTCAAACGGCATCATTTTAACCATATTTGCAGCCTCGTCGAGGTAACCGGCACGCCCAAAAAGATCAACCATGCAACCATAGTGTCTGATGTCAGGACTAATACCATGTTTTTCTTCCATTGTCTTAAAATACAATCTGCCTTCCTCCACGAGTCCAGCGTGGCTACATGCAGATAATAGTGCTATAAAGGTGACACTGTTTGGCCTAATTCCAACCATTTCCATTCGAGAAAACATGTTAATTGCTTCTCTTCCATATCCATTGACAGCCAATGCAGAAATCACTGTTGACCATGTAACAACACTCCTTGTTTCCATGCTCTCAAACAATTCTACTGCCTTCTTTACATTGCCCGATTTTGCATACATATCAATAAGTGTATTGTTAAGAGACACAGTTCTACGTAACCTGTATTTTATAATATAACTATGGATCCATTCACCCAACTCATGCTCACCCAAGTGGGCACAAGCTGAAAGTGCAGCTAACATGGTTACTTCATCAGGCTTAGCACTAACCTCCACACTCATCATTTTCCCGAACACACCTATAGCCTGAGAAAACTGATTCCCCTGAGCGTAGCCCGCAATGATGGTAGTCCAAGAAACCACATTCTTCTCCAGCATATTATCAAACAGGTACTTGGCGGTGTCCATATCATGAGCCTTAACATAACCCACTATCATGGCATTCCACAAGCCCACATCTTTGTTACGCATTTCATCAAACACTTTACGTGCATCAGAAATGCACCCGAAAGAAGAATACATTCGTACAAGGGACGTTGCTACATGTACATCATTGTTCAAATCAGTTAAAATAGCTTCACAGTGAATTTGCCTAGAGGTGGTGAGACAAGTTACAGCATTCAACACAAAAGGGATAGAGTAAGTATCATGATATAAGCCAATGGCTCGAACTTGTTTATAAAGGCAAATTGCATCCTTAAATAAATGTTGTTGTCTTGAGAAAATACTGATCAAAGTATTGTAAAGATATATGTTTGGATTTGGGTTTGAAGTGACAATTGAATATGCATAGCTGACAAAGCCAAGGGCGTAACATGTGTGGAAGAATTGGCTGAGAATAAAGTTGTCTTGATCTAAAGCACGATGTACCATGAAGCCATGAGTTTGATAAATGTGATTTTCGTTGGAACATTTTTTAAGCAAAGGTAAAAATGTGTCTTGTAGTTGAAGACTAGATTTGTGGTAGTTGTAATGGGGGTGATTGGAGTTGGGTTTTAGTAGAGTATGAACAAGTTTAGAGGATGGCCTAGAAAATAGCCGCAACATTTGCTTCTTGGAAAAAGTCTGCCCTCATTGAGGACTCCTCAAGAATTATATTGTCAAAGAAGGTCAATACTGGGGTCATCCATTATAGGTGTGATATTTGTAGAAAGAACTTATACTCCCTCTCATTTTTAAGTTGTCATAGTTTCCTTTTTAGAATCAAACAATATCAACTTTGATTAATATTTTAAGATGTATTTTTTTATCAAATTGATGTGAAAAAATTGCAACTTATTGTACTTTTCATATAGTTTTTAAACATCTAATTTTTATTTTATAATTTCAAATTATTATAATCTGATTTAGCTTTAAAAGTTAGTCAAATTGACTCTCAAAAAGCGCAACATGATAACTAAAACAGGATAGATGGAGTACATTTTAAATGAAGAAAGGCCTAAATAAAATCCCTTCAACTATTTGAATTGGTATAAAACTATTAGGCATTCACCTTTCAGCCCCCAAATACCTCAACGTCAATGTCACGACCCAGGGGTACACCCTAGATGTAACATGACATACTTGACCCCGAAGGGGTCTCATACAAGCCCTTAGCATATCATAACATAAGATAATAGAAAAGTACGGAAATTTTAAAAACTTTAACCATATAATCGAAGTCTTTTATAAAAGCAAGCGAAAGTCTTTTCTAAACTTTGTCTCAAACCATCTAATACAACTTGAATAAAACTCTTGGGACACAGCCCATACAATAGTCTCAAAACATGAAAATAAAAGACATAAAAGAAATAGTGGGTTTGTCCTCGAAGCTATGAGGACTCACCAAATCTTCAACTCTTTTGCTCCTTAGAAACTTAGCTTCAAGAATGGAACTCAATCTTTGAAACCCTACATTTGATTAGAATGTAGGCAAAGTATGCGTTAGTACAAAATGTACTAAATATGTTAGCTATCATAACACCATAAGAGCATGAGATAGGGGTTAGTCAATATAAGACATAATCCAAAATCATATGAAATACTTCATGAAACATAAACTATAAGCATAAGAGACAATATCATAGTAATAAGCAAAGTCTCCAACATAAGCATCATATATGTCACGCCCTGAGCCTACACCCTGGGCGGGACTGACACTCGAAGACCATTGCTGGCCCCAAGCGAACCCTTGGCCTGGCTTACTAACTCAGCGGAAGACTTAACTCATCACATAAATATTTATGAAGAAACTAGAATGTTATAAAGGAACATTCAATTGGTCATTTAGGCAAACTCAAGTCTTTATCATAAGAAATGAAAAGTAAAGACAACTGAAATAACTAACTGACTGTCTGTCTATGAAGCCTCTAAAACAACTGAGATGGATGTTGGAACAAACCCCACAACATCATAATGGACTAAACTAGAAAACAATGAAAATAGATCCTCCGGAATGCAAGGAGGCTCACCGACTGACTCTGAACTACTCACTGGATCAACGGTGCGCTGGAATGTCGATCCTAGTTACCTGTGTCTGCATCATAAGACGATGCAGGCCAACTGACATCAGTACATTGAATGTACGAGTATGCGAATTGGAAAGCTAAAACAACATAGGCTTGAAAAGGAATCTGAAAGAAACTGAAGAACTTACCTGACTCAACTCAACTCAACATAACTGAACTCATTTCAATATAAACCAATTTAAAACAAGTGCAATATAAAGAAAAGTTGTTTAAAAACATGATGTCAACTCTGTGTATATGCAAAGATACATATAACTCTGAGATGTATGTAAAAATACAATAAACTGATGTATATGAAAATACAATAATTTATGTGGGAGTTTCTGTAACCGACAATCATCACATAAGAGCTATAGTGATGATACATCGATCTACCTCACACTGCCAGCGCATTCTATACCCTGCCAAAGGTATATGACCTGAACTACTAAGTGGATCCACTAGTCTATTGTGAAAAAGGTTCATCTAAAAAGTATGACCCTTTTCTACCCATGGTGGCTACATGGTTTTATGGAGACGTGAGTTATCTGAACTCATGCTCACCCCCAATTCGGTGCTCAATACTACTCCAAAAAAATACTAGCTCTTTATGTTTTAAAAACATACTTCTTTTTGTGATTTGAGATTAGTGCTCAAAAACTTAGCTCAAAGGCTATCTTGGAAATCTCAGTTTCCCCTCTTGCTTAATTTAGAAAGCTATTACTCTTTTTATGAAAACTAGCCCGAAGGCTCTTTGGAAATTTCAGTTTCCGTTCTTATTAAAAAGTGAATACATTTTTATATCTATTTGGGAATACATAGTCCCCATATACTTCTTTGAAGAAAATAACTTCAACTATACTTCTTTACTGAACTCAAAACTTAAGTCTTAAAACAAAGTTAAAAGCATTTGCAAAAGACTTCTTGAAAAGACTTTGAGAACTTCCTAGACTTGGCTCTTGACTTTCCTTGAATTTGAATTTATGGATTCAAGGTTATGATTCATATTTATGGATGATTTCTAGGTGTTTAGAAGTTATTTAAAGTAGTTAGGATCAATGGAAAGTGTCAGGACACCTTAGAATAACTTAAATAGGCTGAACGACGAAAAACTGGTGAAAAATGCCGATCCGGGCTCATCCCTGGCGCGCCGCGCCAGGCCCCATATTACTGGGGCACGTTTTGGGTACACTGCAGGCGCGCTGCCCCAGCCACCTGGCGCTATGGGGGCGCAACGCGCCTGGCCCTCCTCAGGTGCGTCTGACGAATTTTTCAACTCGTTTTCTGATCCCAAATCATTTTAAATCGATTCATTTTCTCAATACTTTCTTAGATTCAGATACCCCACGCATGTACACTAGAATCTAACTTGAAACAACTCTAAACATTGCTAAAACATCTCAAGAAAACCCATCAATCACATGTAAGTTCAAGAATGAAAACAATTCAAGAACATCAAATTCTAACTCTTTTAGAACGAAAATCACTGAATTAAACATGATTGGCGCGTGAGTGAACTAACCCAACGCTATGTGATCTCACATACCTTGTAGGGATCACCCCCGACGAAATCCACAAGCTAATCTCGATGAATCTTGAACAAATCTTGAACGTTCTTCTCTTTTCTCCTCTTCTTTTCTCTTCCCTCAAAACCCTAACTCTTTTTCCAAAAGCGTAAACTAACTAAGTTGAGTTTAGACCCCTAAGTAATTACCAAAAACGAATTAAAATAAAAGGGTAAGGAAAAGACCAAACTACCCTTCAAAAATCCAGATTTGGACTTTCCTTAATCCAACAGCCCAACTTCCGAAGGGAATAACTTACTCATACGAACTTAGAATTGCGCAAACTCGGCAGCGTTGGAAAGATCATTCCAAGAGCTTGTCAACCATATCTGGAAGTACACCTAACTCATATTTATCTAGGAGTTATGGCCGTTTGAAGTTGACCAAAAATTCACTTTTCCTAACCTCAACAAATTTCCAGATTTTCAATTCTTTCCAAAAATGACTATTTCCAATTCTTAGTTTCTCCTAGCTATTTCAAATTATGAGATGTTACAATATCTCCCCCTTGGGAACATTCTTCCTCGAATGAGATTACTCTTACTAGGCTAAGGGTGGTAACATCAAGTTCAAACACCCAACAAGCAAGGCAATTACAACATGCTAACTTATAATTTAAAGAGTACTAAGAAGAGAATTAGTACCTTGATCTGCACTTTCTTCGGATTCAAAGAGATGTGTATATATCTTCTTCATATCCTCCTCAGCTTCCCAAGTAGCTTCCTCAACAAATTGGTTCCTCCAAAGGACTTTGACTGATGCTACCTCCTTTGTTTTCAACTTGCGAACTTGGCGATCTAGAATCTGGACAAGAATCTCCTCATATGATAAGCTATCCTTGATCCCAATATTTTCAGTTTGTATGATCAATGAAGGATCGCCCATGCACTTCTTCAACATGGAGATGTGAAATACTGGATGAACCGCTGCTAATTCCTGTGGTAGCTCCAACTCATAAGCTACATTACCAATCTTCTTGTATATGCGATAAGGTCCAATATACCGGGGACTAAGCTTTCCCTTCTTACCAAACCACATAACACCCTTCATGGGTGAAACTTTCAAATATACCCAATCATCTACTTCGAACTCTAACGCCCTTCTCCTAACATTAGTGTAGGATTTTTGACGACTCTGTGCCGTTTTCAACCTTTCTTGAATCACTTTCACCTTCTCCATAGCTTGGTGAACTAAATCTGGTCCTATCAACCCTGCTTCACCAACTTCAAACCATCCAATAGGAGATCTGCATCTTCTCCCATAAAGAGCTTCATAAGGAGCCATTTGGATGTTAGAGTGATAACTGTTGTTGTAAGCAAACTCAATGAGAGGTAAGTGATCATCCCAATTCCCTTTGAAATCAATCACGCAAGCCCTCAACATATCTTCTAAAGTCTGAATAGTGCTCTCTTCTTGCCCATCAGTCTGAGGATGAAAGACAGTACATAAATTCACCTTCGAACCCAAACCTTTCTGGAAAGATTTCCAGAACTGTGCAGTAAATTATGCATCCCTATCTGAAATAATGGAGACTGGTACTCCATGAAGTCTTACAACTTCTTGAATATATAACCTGGCATAATCTTCTGCTGAATGGGTAGTCTTTACCGACAGAAAATGGGCTGATTTTGTCATTCTGTCGACAATCACCCAAATAGAATCATGTTGTCTGCGAGACCTTGGCAGACCTGTGATGAAATCCATATTAATCATCTCCCACTTCCATTCTGGAAGTTCTATATTCTGCACCAAACCACCGGGCCTTTGGTGCTCAACCTTCACTTGTTGGCAATTTGGACACTTAACAACAAATTCAGCAATGCCCTTCTTCATGCTATTCCACCAATAAACTTCTCTCAAGTCACGATACATCTTTGTGGAACCCGGATGAATGGAATATCTGGAGCTATGAGCT
>JAJOOO010003588.1:0-18440 GCA_029582685.1 Solanum piurae
TTCAAGTCCTCAACTTTGGTTGGAATTGAAGGCCTTTGAATAGAGCAATTTACTTTAAATGTGTAACTACATAAGGCCATCGTTGATCTGTCTCTCTAGCACAGTTTTTAAGTTATGATGTTAAGAAAATAACTTGCTAGCTAGTTGTTCATTTTTTACATTAACTAATTAATGAGAGGTATTTATAGTGTTGGCGTAAACAACGAGCATCTAGTTTCTAGGGTATAAGCATCTTTCAATTGAACTAATTAGCTTAGGAAAATGACATTTCTCACAATAAAAATTGATCAAGTGAAAGTACTTTATTATCAGTAATAGTTTATGTGATTCTATTTTGGGAAAAGGCTCAAATATGCCATCGAACTTTCAGAAAAGGCTCATTTATGTCATCCGTTAAAAGTTTGACTCACCTATGCCATTACCGTTTAAGAAAAGGCTCATTCATGCCATTATTTTTTAAGGGTGGTTTTGCAAAACCATTTTTTACACGTGGCCAACTATAATTCGGTCACGTCATTATTATTTTTTATAATAAAAAATTAAAATTTTGAACAAACATTTAACGGTTTTTGTTTGTTCAGAAATTTGATTTTTAACGGTTTTGCAAAATCACCGTTAAAAAATAATGGCATGAATGAGCCTTTTCTTAAACGGTAATGGCATAGATGAGCCAAACTTTTAACGAATGGCATAAATGAGCCTTTTCTGAAAGTTCGATGGCATATTTGAGCCTTTTCCCTTCTATTTTCTTTTTGTTCTATTTCGATTTTTTCTAGAAAACAATTTAATTTTTCTCTTAATTCTAATTGTTTTTTTGTTATCCTATCGATAATTCTATAAATTAGATTTACTTAACCTAGAACAGAACATGCAATCTTTGAATATCTGAAATTATCTAAGTAAAAATATTTTTTTTATTCAATGAGCATCTTGTATTAATTTCATAAAAATTGGAGGTGATATAAACCTTATGTTAGGGTCATCCTATCCAACTTTCAAACATTAAGATATTTATAGTCACATAAATATTATGACATATTTATGAGCATACATTTTAAAAATGTTAAATTTTACAAGTTTTCATTTCTTTTTAAATTTTATCTCCGATTAATAAAATTAATACGCGAATATATTAATCAGGATTAGATATGGAATATTCCTGTTACTAACAACTTATGGCTCTGTAAGTTGTGACAATTATTTTATGGAAACAATAATTTCGAACTTTTGTATGATACTGGACTGTAGGGTTCAGTTGTAAGCTAAAACCCAAAAAAAATAAAATTGTCCTCTCTATGTTTACGAATGGTAAAGGACAAGAAGATGCAGAAAAAGAACAGCAATCTATAACAAATAATTAATAAAATATTTGAAGAAGAAACATAAGACTTAGCTTACTCCTTCTTTCCTAATTTATGTGTTACTTTTTTTTTTTTGCTTTTTGAAATTCAAACTTTGTAATTTTAATAGTGTGTTTGAACATACAATTTTTAAGTTAATTCGCACACTATAACATAAATTAGGATAAAATGAATAATAAACCTACTATAAATTAAATTTGAATGCAACTTAATTAAACATAGAATATATATATAAGATTAAATTTTTAAGCCAAAAAAAAGAACAATGGAATCAAACAGTATATACTGAATTTAGATTCCCATATATAATTTGAATTGTTCATATTAAAATTCCTAATCTTACTTTAAATAGCTATACGCTTTCTCACTTAATAACGATATGTGTGATTATAAATTACTTACATGATATATTTAACAAGTAAAACATTACAGTTTGTAATTTTAGCATCTACCTAGAGGAAGATTCTTCATCACTCTGGACAAAATCTACGTGGACTTTCAATCTCTAGTGCTTAATTATATTCTCAATTTTTTCTTGCAAAAAATGGTTGTTACAACTAATTTCATGAAATGTGGAATTCATATACTATACTTTTAAGACGCTAATGGTTAGCCAACCAAATTTAGTGAATTCTGTTAAAATAATTATTAGCAAGAAAAGTAACAAACACTACGACAAATAAAAGATTTAGTGATTTCAGTAACGATTTTGATGTTTTTATTATTGGATTATCGATTCTTAACGATTTGAGATTTTTTAACAGGTTAATCAATAACTTGATAGTTAATTAAATAATTATATTTATACCATTTAGTATATAAATTTCTTGACTTAGAGTTTAGTTTCATTTTTTTCCAGATTGTCTCAAACTCTTAATTATCTACAATGTGATAGTGTTTGCTTTTGAGCAAGATGTTTTTGGGCAGAGAACAGAGGAAAGGCACAAAAATCAAAGAAACAAGAAAAATGCAGAGAATATTAAAGAGAAGCTGTGTTACTTCTTTATTTATTGAACTGAAGTTATTCAAATAACAAAAATAACATGCCCAGATATATAGGGATAAGAGATAAACAACTAATCCTAAAATATATAGGTCCTATAACTCACTAAAATACTATTTCAGCAACACTAGAAAACTACCTAACATAATGCAGAAGACTAGCTCAGCCAAACTATCCATATTCGTGTTCCTACTTTGTTTTGAATCACTATTCAACAGATATGACATGTCAACTCACGTGCATGGTTCATTTGGTTTGTCACATTGTTTCTAAGTTATTTTCAATGATTTTCATCGTGTCAAATCATAATAGTTAACCGATAACCAAACTGATTAACGATTAATAACCGATAAATGAATATCTTAAGGGTTCTATAATAATTTAGCATATCTACAAATCGATAATTGATAAGTCGAATCAATAATTTTAAAGCCAAAAAAAATGATTTTATGGAAACAATAATTTCGAACTTTGTATGGGTCTGGAGTGTAGGGTTCAGTTGCAACCTAAGACCCAAAATTTGTGTGTCCTCTCCATGTTTACGAATGGTAAACGACAAGAAGATGAAGACAAAGAACAACTCTATAACAAATAAATAAAATATTTGAAGAAGAAACATTCGACTAATTAGCATACTCCTCCTTTCCTAATTTATGTGTTCATTTTTTTGCTTTTCGAAATTCAAACTTGGTAATTTTACTATGTGCTTAAACATAGAATTTTTAGATTAATTCACACACTATCACATATATTAATAAATTAGAACATGAGAGTATTGCATGCAGGGTAATTAAATAAACACAGAACATATAAGATTGAACATATATTAGATTCCCATACATAATTTGAATTTTGCCATTTGACCAAGAGGTCACGGTTCAAGCTTTGGAAACAGCCCCTAGTAGAAATATAAGATAAGGATGCATACAATAGACCTTTACATATGATCGGTCCTTTCTTGGACCCTATGCATAGCAAGAGCTTTAGTGCACTAGACTGCCACTTTATACACAATTTGAATTGCTTATATTAAAATTCCTAATCATATACTTCATACTTTTAAGACGTTAATGGCATGAAAGCTCCATGAAATCCGTATGGCACCCTACTCGATAAAGTTATAATAGCAATTGGCTCTTCCGTAAATTTCTTTGCATCAATTATACAAACCTGCAAGAAATTAAATTAGAAGTAAACCGAGGATTTAAGCTTAATGAGTTCAACTATGATAATGTGCTAAATTAATTGTATTTTACTTACTTGAGAAATATTCTCATTTTCGTTATGTGTAAATGTAATGACCCAACCATCGTCTTCATCGATGCCTCCAGGTTTTGGAACAAATGAAGCTCCTGAACAAAATGTATTCTTTGGGAACATGTGATATTCTGATTTAATCAATTCATCTTCTTCATCCTGTATATTTCATTTCACAAATATTAATTAATTAGTACTATATGAAGTATTAATCCCCTTTTTTCTTGGGTATATACTATAGTATACATACCATACTATTAAAGGTTTTCTTTTCTTCATAATGAACCTTGATTAGCCCACCAAATTTAGAGAATCCTGTTATAATAATTTAGTATATAAATAATGAGTAAATCACAAGATCTATTAAAATTAATTTGTAAATATATAGTATGTTTACCTGAGCCAGAAACCTCTGTGGACTCAACAACTTGTAGATAAGCAAATTTATTTCTAAATCCTGAGATCTTTTCATTGATGAAAGGGAATTCCATTTCAAACTCATCTCCAAATATATTCTTCTTCTCTTTAACTTGTCCAGTTTTCATGTTTAATCTCCATTCGCAAACACGAGAAAAAGTTGATTCTTTTGTGAACTCATGAGAGTCGCCATTTGTGGAACTTGTTTCCCTTTTCAACCATTTGGAGAACTTGTCAAAATGGTTGATGCTAGAACTAGGTCCTGGTATAACTGATTGACGAGCTTCACACGCTCTCACCACCACCTTTGCAAATTAAACAACATTTACTAATCATTAGTTATAATCAGTATTTCAATTTTATTTAATATAGAAAAACTCAATATAAAACGATTACACACTTCAAGATGACATCAGAGCAAAGTAAAGACTATATGTATATACGTGCGTACGTACCTCATCATTAAGTTCGAAGCAATTAATGATGTGAAATACACTACAAGGGTTGACCTCAAACCATTTGATGGAATTGGCATTACCATAGCGTGGCATTATCCCAATTCTTGCATATCCATCTTTTTCAAACTTCATTAACCTACATAATCACAATATATTTATCATATATAATTAAAAAATATACATATACTTGGTTACATGAAAAAGGGAAAATTAATATATATACTCACTGGCCTCCAAGAATAAGTTGACTTATGTCAACTATTAGCGGGAAATTCATGATCACATTGTATCTACAAGTTTATGTAGGACCAATTAGTAAAAAATTACATATACTGTCATACAAGTATATATGTAGTTTAAAATAGGAAACAATATAATTATACCTTTGTGTAACTCCTATTTCATGGCAAACGGTACATCTATCGAACATGAGATCCGCTTTGTGAACCATTTTTTTTCCATCGGCTGAAAGATTAGTAATAAATTGAGTAACATCGTGAAAAAATAAAAATAATAAGTAAATTGAGTAACGTCCGATTAAAGATGAAGAAATAAAACATACTATATAGGGAAGGAAATAATATGGTACCTGAAATCACACCAAGTTCCATATAAGGCTTTTTTCCATCAATACCAATTATAACTAGTTCTCCCGTCCCGGGTGCTTTCTGCGTGTATGTTGTATAAGAATTAAATAAGAGAAGTATTGAAAATACCTTTAAACTTAACCCAAATTATTGATAGCTTTAAAAACACATTCTTACATGACTAACTAAACTTAAATAAACCCCCGATCATGCAACAAGAGTAAAATACACCCCTAAATTCTCGCGGAATGAAGAGGTGTTTTCAACACTTTTCTCGGCTTTTTATTAAGAGTCACATGCTCTCACAAGAATTTGAGATCACTTGCTATATCATGTGGCAGATCGGTGATGTATTAGAGATATATCCAAATTTAATTAGTCAAGTAGAGAGATATTTTTAAAGCTGTCAATAGTTTAGAGATAAAACTAATAACTTACGCAAAGTTCAGAAGTATTTTCAATACTTTTCTCCTCAAATAAAGATAAAAGATCTCGTACTACTATGTACTACTATAGTCTATACTATTTTTTAAGATAAAATTTTGTAAGTTAATTACTAAGTACAATAATTTGTACCTTTGGGTGGCTTGTGAAGGGTCTATTCCAAGATCCACTTAAAATGTTCCAATTTCCCTTAGTTTGTAGGGAATGTATGTCGATCTCTTGAGGCATATGATTCTCAGCAATTGAGTAGTATTTGTTTCCATGTTCAAACACATTACTGTTGCTCAGGCTTTTGTCTGTCACACCAAACCTCAACTGCAAATTATTATTACAAATGGATTCACGATTTGAAATTTATGAATGTTAATTAATCCGACTTCTCCAATTAACTATATATACGTAGGTATCAATAAATACATACCAAATTTAGCAGGTAGGAGAGGAGTATAGCGTTAGAATCGCCTTGAATAGCCGGAAGAAAACCTGGTTTCTTTCGATCCTTTTCCATATTATAGCTATCTGTCTGGACATGTTTGTTCTTGTACCACGCCTTCCATTTTCCGCCATTCTCTTTGTTTAAGTAGAGAGCATGAACCATTCCTTCACCCTCAATCCACATATGACTCGATTCACCAAATATAGATCTCGTCGATTTCAGTCCTCCAAATAGAGGGTTTGGCCCTGCAATAATAATATATATACGTATTAAACCCGCGATACAATAGGACTATTTATTTATCTCGTTTCAACGTATATGTAGAAAAAATCGATCCAATATACCGTTTCTTACGTAAACACCCTCTGGAAAATCATCTGGAATTTTCCCTTCAACTATTCCTACTGTTGTACCTTCTATCATCTCTTCCACCGGTGCAAAATTACTCTATCCAAAATTAAATTAAATATATTTGATGTTAAAGAGCATGTACGTATTATGTAAAAAGAAAGATTTAGGTTTTAGAGTTCAACGTTCGAAATTACCTTAGATGGAAGCAATGGTTGGTCAACGAATTCACATATAAAGTCAACAAAAGCTTCCAATAAATTGAACGAAATGTCTTTGATAGCTTTTGGAACGTCTAATGAAATATTTGGAAAATGGTCCAACTCCCTCAGTAATATTGGCTGTTCAAGTCAAAATCATGCAACTTTTTCTTTAACAACGTAGATGTTTAATTTGATAACAATAATAATGATCCATAATTAGCTAATTGCACAAATTAATAGAATGCTGCAGTAAAAGATGATAGTCACGGCAACAAATAAAGGATTTGTGATAATTATTTAGCATAATAATATAATTATCATTATATTATATTTAACTACGACCATTAGGAATGTCAATGGGACAGTTCGATCGGTTATTTTAAAAAAATTATATATATCATTCCAAGTTTTTGGATATTTTATAATGTATAACCAAAATTAGATTTTTTAAAACCGTCCCATTCATATCGGTTTCTCTTCGGTATCAATATGGTTCGATTAATTTTCGGTTTTTTATACTTTTAATATCACCTCAAAATATACTACTATTAAAATATTTCTTTCGCAAATATGTTCTTGAAAACACACTTTAATTCTTCACCAAGAAGACAAGAATGTAAAACTTTGTTGCCATATTGTTAGATCTTAAATATTTAATATGAGTGTTTGCATAAGTTTTACTGTATTTTTTGATAGAGTGTCTATTACAGTAACGGCTAATTAAAGAGCAATTTTGATAGAGTGTATATTACAATAACGACTAATTAAAGAGCAAACACTCATAGTCATCTAGTAACCAGAGATCTAAAACCTAGGTTATATTAATTTATATTTGAAAAATATATTTATATATATTAAATTTAACATAATGTTAATATATAATTATATTTATATACATGTAAGGTTATTCGGTTCGGAAATTTTTCAGTTTTTCCATAAATTAAAAAGGTCATCCCAATTGTTCGAGACGGCTATACACTTAAATAAAAGTCCATGATTTTATTGAAAAAAAACATAAATCGGTTCGATTCGATTAGATTCGGTCAATTTTTCATATTCTTTTGACATTCCTCATAACCGTCACTCTATGTTACTCATAATACATTTATATTAACTCAATTACTATTAAATATTTTTATAATAATAAATATTGTCACTTAAAATAATATTTCTATTAAATATCTCTTTTGTTACGGTGAGTTACGTTACCTTGAAAGTAGATGAGAGTGGATTCCTGGAGTGCTCAAGTTTGGTTGGATGTGAAGGCTTCTGCAAAGAGCATTTGGTGACCACTTGAAGTAGTGCATAACTATTAGCAGCCATCTCTAGAAATTATTATTCAGTATATACTCTGCTGATTGATATTGCAAAGGGGATATATATATATATATATAACATAAAGAAATCTATTATCTATTACTAATATATAAGTGAGAATAACCACACATATCATCGTCAACATGCTTACCTGATAGCAATAGGGGTATATTGGTCATTCAACAATATAAATATCAGAAATTCTCTCCACAACTAAATTCAGCACACCTGAAAATTAGAAGGATAAGGAGCCATACAATTTCTTACTAGAAAAAGCAGAAAAGGACCACTCACATAAAAGGAGCAGAAATAATACTCCTTCCATTTTTTTTAAAAATGATTTACTTTTCTTTTTAGTTTGTTTTTAAAAAAAATGTTTTTTTTCTTTTTTGGTAACATTTTCATTTCAGCATTCTACATGACATATTTTAGGTCGTGAGATTAAGAGTTTGTTTGGCATTTCCTCTAAAAACAACTTATTTTAAAAGCACTTTTTTAAAATGATTGTTTAGAAAAGTGTTTTTGAAAAAACACAATTTGTGTTTGGCTAATTTATATGAAAAGTGCGTTTCATAAGCAAATTGTGTTTGACAATTTTTTTTAAAAAAATTAAAATTTACATGTTTAAATTTTCAATCAATATTATACCTTTTTGAGGAGGCTGAAATCTTTAATTGTTATTTTTTTTCTTTTTTCTAATCTTGTAAAAATATTGTTGTTACCTTTTTGCTAATTCTACAAAATAATGTGTAAAATAATATATAATATATAAACGTAAAATTTATTATATAAAAAATAAAATTCTTATGAAATTTAACCATACATATGAAATATGTTAATTAATTAATAAGAAATATATTGATAAATATGTATTTATGAGAAGGATATTATCGTCTCGAGAAAAATATATTTTTGTTTCTGCTTCCAAATTTTTCTAAAAGCATAAATTTTAGCTTCTTCCCAACGACAGAAAAACTGTTTCTGCTTCCATTTAAAACAATTTTACTGATTTGCCAAACACTTAATTTTTCAACAAAAATGTTTTTTCTGAAAATAAGTGTTTTGGCCTCCAGCAATGTCAAACAGGCTCTAAAAGACATTTTGTCATACTTTGATTTAAGACCACAAGATTAAAAAATTACTTTTATATTTTTTTAAATTTCATCTTAAATTAAACTAGATCATTCTTTTTTAAACGGAGGGAGTAATACACTGAGAAATTGTTTGATATAATTTATTAACAAAAATAATGCTTGCATTAATTTTGTGTATTAATAATACCTTGTGTGGTACTTTTTTCATGCCATCAACCCTACCATTATAGACATTGACATTTTACCAGAGGAGGCGGTATTTAGGCATGTATATTTGGCCGCCGTGGGCCTTATGTGTCAATCGCGTATATATGCACGATTTTGTGCCAATTATATCGATTAATTATCATAAATCAATTAATTCAATTTGTCTGTTTGAGCGTGGAATTTTGTGACTGATTCAGATTTATCTTTTACAAAAATTAATATTTTATTTGTTTTAAAAACAAATCTATTTTTTTTAATCTATTTAAAATAATGTTTTATTTTCCGTTTTTGACCACACTTTAATTTCAATTTTCAACATGACATGTTTAAGGCCATAATATTAAAGAGCATTTTGGTACATTTGACATAATTTTAATTTATGGCCACGATATTGTAAAGTTTTCTTTATTTTTTTAAAAATTAGTGTATAGTCAAACTAGATCATTCTTTTTTAAACAAAGAGAGTATTTACTTTATTTTATTTTTAAGTGATGTCAATTTTTGTACATATATATGAGTCCGGAGAGCCAAAACCTAAAAGGGCAAACAAATTAACAAAAATAATATTTACATTAGCTCTGTGTATTAATAATACTTTATTTGGTACCTTTTTTCATGCCATCAACCCTACCATTATAGACATTGACATTTTACCAGAGGAGGAGGTATTTAGGCATGTGTATTTTGCCGCCGTGGGGCATATGTGTCAATCGCGTATATATGCAAGATTTTGTGCCAATTATATCAATTAATTATCATAAATCAATTAATTCAATTTGTCTGTTTGAGCTTGGAATTTTGTGACTGATTCAGATTTATCTTTTATAAAAAATTAATATTTTATTTGTTTTTAAAAAAAAATCTAACTTTTTTTAATCTATTTAAAATAATATTTTTTTGAGTAAACTACATAAATCTCATTAGTTTAGTACCTAATTACTATGATTCAAGATTGTTTCGATAATTACATCCTATACCATATTTTGTCCGTCGGATACATGTATCATTACTTGTCAGATACATATATCTAACGGTTTGAATTAAAGAGATACATATTTTAATAATTTGAATTAAATGTGTGTAACTGATTTCCTTAAATAAAGGAGTAATTTAAGTTTATTAACAACTCTGATAGAAAATACAGATTCATTAACATATCAACTCTAACAAATCTTCCTAAAATAACGAAATCCTAAAACCACAATAATTCTCTAATTCAAAACTTCTTCTTCTTGGCAACAATTCTTTTTTTGTTTCTTGCGTTTGATTTTTTTTTCTTTTCATAATGGTCAATATCACCGTAATAACCGATGGAATACTTCTCAAGGATAATGCTACTTTCCATGATATCATTGAAGGTATTTCCAAGCAACTACAAATCGATTGTAGTCGCAATGTTTGAGACTAAATTTTTGGAAAATCTACTTCAGTTTTTGATCTATTTCAATTACCCGACCTTCTCTCCAAATCATGTTTCTATGGGAGGAGAATGAACCTCTAGACAAGATATGGTTCTTATACAGAGGATTGTTAGTTTCACCTCTTATAATTATGTACTGATGTATTTCTGACAAGATATAGTGTGTGATATGAAATTAGTCACAATGTTCTAGAGAACAAATACAATGTTGAAGACAATTCGACTCCAATTGAGATTCAAAATGAGATGAGAATGAAGTTTATGAAATTAAAAAGACGTAAATATGATTTTGAATTTTTTCCATTATACATAACGATTACAAAGAAAATATTGGATGTAGCCATATAATGGTGAAATAACTTTTGAGTCGAATACATCAATTAATGTTTGATTCATATTTCTTTTCTATGTAATACAAGTTTTAATTAGTCTTAGATACAATTAGTTTATGTATGAAACATTGTTTTGTATATCTTTTTTTTCTTCAAATACATGATGTAAGCTATTTACGTTGCTTTGGCTATCTTTTTTTTCTTCAGATACATGATCTAAACTATTTTTGAATATAATGAATAAGCACTATGTTAAGCATTCATATAAGTGCTCTGAATTGATTGATCTGAGATGTTGTTCAAATACATTTAATGAATGCTTCTTGTGATATGTTTTTTTTAAGTACATCAGATAGACACACAATTCCGATGATACTTATATACACTATACATGATATAAGTGCTCTGAATTGATTGATCTTAGATGTTGTTCAAATACATTATAACTTAATGAATGCTTCTTGTGATATGTTTTGTTTAAGTACATCATATAGACACACAATTCCGATAGATACATGATAGTAAATAACTATTTAATATTTCAGATACACTATCTACCTTGTTAGATATGTTGTTGATTATCGTTTCTAAATTTTGTTTATAATAAGATACATTTTTTACGTCCGATACACATCTATTTTTGTTGTTCATGTGTATGAGAAGGGTAGCTCATATAATTGATATGGTCTGTTAGATACACTGTTAATTCTCTAAACTAGTTAATATGAATTTTTAGTTAGATACATTGTAATTTATTATTTTTTTGCTTAGAAAAAATATTTTTTGATAGTTTCAGATACATTATTTATCATATTAGATACATGTATATTAAACATCTATAGAATACATATAACATCATGCTTAGATATATGAAATAATCATATCTGATGTGTACTGCCATATATAGATACATTGAATGAAACATAATAAATATATGAAATAAAAACTAAGATACATAAGATGAATTGTATGACCATATACATGACATATACATTGCAACTAAAATAGTAATATATTGGTGGGGGTAGGGTTGTTCATGGTTATGGTTAAACAACCAAATCGAACTGCAATCCGAATCAAACCGATTAAAAAAACTGATATTTGGTTGGATTTGGTTAGGTTTGGTTTTTGAATTTTGAAAACTGATACTATTTGATTTAGTTTTGGTTTTACAAAAGAATATCCGCAAAAATAACCAAATCGAACCGTTAAATTATATATATAAATTTTATAATTATTTATATATTATTCATAAATTAAATTTTAATTAACTTAAGTCTTTAACTTTATTATTTTCTTAAGCCCAACACTTAAATTTCAGCCCAACTCAACCAAAAATTTATTATTTAAGTGATTTTTACATTTGGAGCACTGATTTTTTATTTTTTTTGGTTTATTAGGAAAAATTCTCAGTTGTCACAACATGCAAGATTCGATATGTTACTCCCTCTGTCCCAGTTTATGTGACATACTTTCCTTTTTAGTCAGTCCCAAAAAGAATGACACATTTATATATTAAGTAACAATTTGACTGTAAAATGTCTATTTTACCCTTAATGAAATGATTTACAGTCACACAAATTTCTATCATTCATTTTGGACCACAAGTTTTAAAAGTCTTCCTTTCTTTCTTAAACTTCGTGCCGAATCAAACTACCTCACATAAAATGGGACAGAGGAAGTATTAAATTTATCCAAGACAACTCTGCTACTATTGATTTTCCACTACATATATACATTACTTCCTCTTTTTAGATATAAGTCTTCTAACAGGGTAATGAGTTTTTTTCGTCTTGTTTCAATTGTTCTATGACTGTATTGCTTAATAAAATTTACAATAGCTTTTCTGATTGTTTATGTACTATGAATTTGTGTCTATCGAGATGCATATGCCCTAAAAAACTATATACTTTCAAACCGAAATAACCAAAAAAATTGAACCAAACCGACGGTTATTTTTTTTATTTGGTTTGGTTTGGTTTTAAAAATTTAAAAACCGATTAATTGTGGTTTGGATTTGGTTTTAACCAATAACCGATCCAAATCGAACCATGAACACCCCTAGGTGGGGGTGAGGGGTGGAGATAGACAATTTACATAGGAGGTTGGGGGGGGGGGTTGATGAGTTTGGACCATTAATTTTAATTTTAAAAATGTAAAGATAATTAAGCAATCCTAATTTTAAGAGATTTGTGTATCTAATTATATTTTTAAAAATATATGGTATAAAATATTGAAAGTGGTAATAAATGTAATTGTTTAAAAGTAGAGGTAATATTAGTATATATAGTAGGGATGTATGTCTAGTTAGGTAGTTTTTCCTTCTTCTTTTTTCGTTTTTGACCACACTTTAATTTCAATTTTCAACATGACATGTTTAAGGCCATAATATTAAAGAGCATTTTGGTACATTTGACATAATTTTAATTTATGGCCACGATATTGTAAAGTTTTCTTTAATTTTTTTTTTAAATTAGTGTCTAGTCAAACTAGATCATTCTTTTTTAAACAAAGAAAGTATTTACTTTATTTTATTTTTATGTGATGTCAATTTTTGTACATATATATGAGTCCGGAGAGCCAAAACCTAAAAGGGTAAACAAATTGAGCAGAATTTTCAAAAGAACAACAAAATTGAGTGTGAATCCAAAAAGGCAATATTTAGACGAAACTCTGACGATGTTAAATTTTATGTATAAAGCTCATGCCAAAACTAGCCAAGAGATAAAATTTGTTTTATGAAATAAGAAAATATAATAAAATAAAAAATAATAATATAACATTAAATAATAATACTCTATAAAATTTAGTATGGTATCACTCGGAAATGTTTCATTTTGCCTCGAATTGAAATGGGTGGAGATCTATCACATTTGAGTCTTCAGTTATTTTATCGACACTGAATAAGAGGTCACTGCTTGAGATCAGGTGGAGAAGTCATTTTTCAAGTCTTTCAACACCTTGTCGGACAAACTAAAATTGTTTGTGAAAAATTAAAAATTATTTGTGAAAGATATTTCAAATTTTTAGATTTTTTTTTACCTCACCCAATCCTCTGCCCTCTCCCTCTACAAAAAAAATGTTTTGGAAAAATATTTCAATTTTTTTAAAAAAATCATTTTTTACGCGACCCCCCACCCAGGATCGGAGCTACAGTGGTGTCAGGGTGTCCTACCCTTCGCCAGAAAATTATACCATATATATAAGTAAAATAGTACCCTAAATGACTACTTAATATATTTTGGACACGCTAAGCCCATCAAGAATGTGTACCTCAGTGATTCTTGGGGCTGAAAAAGTAACGTGCAGGGGGAGCGGGGAGCGCAAGTTCGATTCTCACCAACAATATTTGTCCTTTTATACCATTTTTTATATTTCAAAAAGAACTTTTTTTAGTTGCTTTCCAAATCTAAATAATAGTTAATAAATCTATTATTAGAAATAATTCAAAATTAATATTATTTGATAAAATAATCCTTAATTAGATACAACTTAAAAATTTAAGAAAAAAATTAAAAATTTAGCAGCCAAACAGAATTTTAATTGATTTGACTTTGAATTTTTTATTTTAAGTAAAATTTTAAATAAAACTTATTTTTTTATTTAATTTAAGTTAATAAACAACCCTAAAATTTTATATAAAACAACTAAAAGAAAAAAATGCTTCATATAGAATTCTTTTTTAAAAAACTTATTTGATTGTACTCTTTATTTTACATGTCTCATTGTTACTGTCATCGTCTCTTGAAGCGTAAAAATAATGTCATTTTTAGTTGAATTTTCTCCTATTTTCTCTCTTTTTCTTCTTCTGTCCGATCACGTTATATTGAACTAAATATACACATTAAAATTCAATATTATGTAGTTTAACTTTAATTTTTTTTGTACATTTGTTCATAAAAGAAATTTAATTATTAATATTACGTAGTTTAATTTTAAAATTTTCAGTACACCCATTCGACATTTTTTTAATTAATGTAATTCTTGAACACCCTTCATAAAAATTCTTGCTTCGCCACTTCCCTCACCCCTTCCACCCCACCCAAGCTACCCCGTCAAAAAGAATTCCCCCCTCCCCCCGACACCCCCACCCAGGCCACCCCCGAAAAAAATTAAAATTATTTTTAAAAATATTTCAAATATTTAAAATTTTCATTTTTTTATGTCACCCCCAGCCCCCTATCCCCGACACCCTCGTTGAAAAAAATTTATTTTTGAAAAATATTTAAAATTTTCAATTTTTACACCATCTCTACCCCCTACCCCCTACTCAGCCATCCCCCAATCGCCAATCCCCCGTCAATTATTTTTAAAATATTTTTGAAAAATAATTTAAAATTTTATTTTTTACGCCACAGATCAGAAATTATTCTCCTAAAATAGTATTTTTCTAGTCTCAAGCAAAAAATAAAAGATATTTTTTTGGAAAATATTTTTCATTCATCAGTCAAACATTACAAAATAATAGAACTCAATGATTGAACCCGTAAATGCTTAATATCTATTCGATTGGAGATTTAATTTTATTCAATAGGAAGATATTATATAACAATAAATAACAATAATAATAATAATAATAATAATAATTAAAAAAAAACTATAAGTTTTAAGAGTAAAAGTGAACAAAAAAAAAATGGATTGAAGAATACTTTTAGTCAAATAAATGAATAAGAAACACATTTAAATTTTCCAAAGATATTTTTAGCATACAAACTTTGACTTGTATCCAATTTTGTCGGAAACATCTCCATTTTAGACATTTTTTAGCAGAAGAGGTATTTAGGCATGTGTAATGTGTTGTTTATTTTCCCGTTGTGGGTCTTATGCGTCGATCGCCTATATTTTGTGTCAACCATATCCACTTGTTATATATCACAATTCATATTAATTTAATTTGTCTATTCCAACTTGGAATTTAGTGCCTGATATTTATATTTTAGTTCACTCAAAATTTAATAGTACTATTTACTTTGTATTATTATAATTTTTGTGCATATACATGTGCTCCACCAATAAATACTTGTCAATCATCGTCTTTGGCATCAACCTCCTAGCGCCCCCTCAAATTAATAAATCCTTGTTAGCAGGGGATATTTATTTAGAAGAGAGGATTTGATAGAAGTCAATTTTTTGAAATTATCCTTCGAAAATTTAAAACTTATAAAGTTAAAATTATGACTTTACCTCAAACTATGAGAGTAATTAATAAGGTAAATCTGTAATACAGCGTCCACAATATTCTGCAGTTTCATATAAGTATTGGAGCTAGCTATAGCAATCTCAATGCAGTACTGAGAATAAGTTGAAAATCCTACAAACAACAATTGGACTTTTGAACGCGTACAAAATTAAATTATTACTCTACTACATATTCCATCTTTCAAGGCTTTTTTCTCTTTAAAATTCTACT
Source organism: Solanum piurae (assembly GCA_029582685.1). Lineage (NCBI taxonomy): Eukaryota > Viridiplantae > Streptophyta > Magnoliopsida > Solanales > Solanaceae > Solanum > Solanum piurae. The sequence continues at coordinate 16,295 of JAJOOO010003588.1, forward strand.
ATTAGGTATATTTGGATGAGTGTTTTAGGTGCAGTGGTTAATTAAAGTTTTTGTGTGTCAAACTATAAAGCCTAGCTAACATGATGTAATTAGTAGTATAAGGAGCCATACAAATTCTTACAAAAGGACCACTAATAATGTTCTATAACTTTGTCCTTGCAACAAACTCTATCAACCTTACCATTATAAATATTGACGTTTTACCATATGATAATCCAATATATACTTTTATATTTGTCCCCTCTAAGAAATCAAGGACATTACAATTGACACGTTGAAGGCTTATCTTGGCCACTTAATTTAACATCAAACTTAAAATTAATAATTGACGTGAATTGTATTGTAGTAGCGATAGATTTTTCTTTTAGCGGCATTACTTATAATTGAGTATTTGAGGTAATATCATTATATTGCATCTAAAGTCACTAAATATCCCTATTACCTAAAATTCTTTATTTTTTGTAGTGTAAAACAATTTTACAAGAAAGATTGTGATCTTCATTAGAATTAATTAATTAGTGCATTACTACTAATGTCCTAGTGTGTTGTACTCCCTCTGTCCCTAATTACTTGTCCATTTTGACAAATCAAGAAAATATAATTGTTTACATATTATACCCTCAATTAATTACTTTGAAAAAAGATAGAATTTTTTGAAAATCCTAAGTTTTTAATTCGTTCTACTTCATAATTAATAAGGATAAAATGGTAAACTCACTATATTAATAATTTTTTTCTTAATAAGTGTGTCAATTAAAAAATGAACAAGTAATTAGGGACAGGTGGAGTACTCTCTCGGTCAAGTCAAAGTCACGCTTGAAAGTTTAAACTCCCATACAATGTAAATATCTATTTCAATGAGATGATTGTTTCAAAAATCTACTTATAATACCTACTCTAGGCTACTTTATTACTTCCTCCGTCCCGTATTAGATGGACAACTTACTAAAAATATTTACTGTAATTCATATTATTTGATCACTTACTAAATCACGATATAATTAATTAAAAAAAATCCATTTTACCCCTACAATTAATATGACCTTTGAAAGTTTAAGAAAATTTTGAAAATCTAAGAATTTCTATTTTCAAGAGGCTAATTAATATAAACAAAGGGTAAAATAGTAAAATTGATCAATCTATTAATAACTTCTTAATGGAAAAACTACAAAATATGACAAACATTAATATACATTTAAAATAAATAGCTACAGTTTTTTTTTTTTTAATGTTATATGGATATAACTACACAATAAATAGCAAAGTTAATTATATATAAATAATCAAAAAAGTTATTAATATTAAATAGGAAAGTTATTATTACACACCTAATTGATTATGTTTAGGCATGTTTTATGTGATTGATTCCCCATGTTTACCTTCATTAATACTTTCTCTTTCATCAATCTTCCTATATCACAAAATTTCTGTATTTTTCTCCAAATTTCTTTCAATTTAAGATCTTTTGATGATTCTAAGAGCAATTTTTGTAATTTGAATTCATCAGATATCGCTTAATTGATTTTCTCCTCGTTTTTATGAAGATCATATTTGTATACATATATATTGCATCTATTTTTATAGGCTTTCGATTGAAGAATTATTTGTTTCTACATTACAATGACTATAGTTATAAAATAAAAAAGTAGTACAAGAAGAACACGAGCAAAAAGAGATTGAGGTTTGTGTGATTGTCAAATTTGTATATTGTAGAATAGTTATATACATAGATACTTGCATTCTAATATTAACACAAGTTGAAATGGTGATTTGTGAATACAAGTATATTTGGATACATAAGTAATCTATCGAATTTGAAAGGTTAATTAGGCAATACAAGTATAATTGGATACATTAATACTATTTTTTTTATAAACAAATACATGAGTCAACACCAAGCCTCAAGTATTATTATAAGAAAAACTTGACCAAAAAGAGATTGACGTTTGTTGGTTTTTTTCATTCTTTTATACAGCTGAATACTTGCACACTTTTGCTACCTACACATTCTATTATTTTCCATTTTTTTTGTTTTTTGTATTGTCAAATATATCCATCTTTTGTTTAACAACAATGTATTCATATGTATACTATATTGGTGTATTCATTTTTTGTTTAACAACAATGTATTCATTTTTCAAATTAT
>JAJOOO010003589.1:0-28755 GCA_029582685.1 Solanum piurae
AATTATTGGTTAAAGTTAAGTCTAAACCATTTTCCTCGTGGGATCGACCCCAACCTACAAGTTGGGTTCTTTACTTGATAACGATCGCTTATGCTTCTGAAAAGAAGTGTAATTTGAGCGTATCAAATTTTGGCGCCGCTGCCGGGTAAATTGGTTTTTAGATTTATTTTAACTACATTATTGAACTTTAGTCAAATATTTCCTAATTTTACTTTTTCTTTTTCTTTTTGTCTCTCTCAGGTTCTGACTCTAGTTTATGCCAAGTACACGGAGCTAGGCTGAACCACTTACTCCTTACGATCCAGAGTTGAACCAAACTTTGCGAAGAATGAACAATCAAGGAGTTCAAGTTAATCCTATCGGAGGCAATCTAGGTGATGACGTTGAGTTACAACCTCCGAGGGTAGTTGGTGGGGACAACCAGGTTCCAACTGAAAATCAATTGGGAAATGCATTGAGGGTACATGATCCACCAGCCCCACGACTGCATGAAAACTGTAGGGGCAACGTCAATATTACTGACTCAAATGGACCTCTTGTCCTACCCCTTTTGCCTCCGGGGCACACATTTGTAGTGACCAGTAGCTTGATGCAGATGCTTACAATGAGGGGCTTGTTCTCGGGGTCACCATCAGAGGACCCACATACTCACGTAGCCAAGCTAAGGGTGGTTTGAAAAATTATGTAGGTCGACCAGATTTAGATATGGATGTCATCGGGTTGCGAGTGTTCCCTCTATCACTGACATGCGATGTTGCTGTATGGTTCACTAAGCTACCTTATAACTCAATCTATACATGGGAGCAACTGAAGGATGTGTTCTTAGAAAGATATTATCCAGTGTCCAAGAAGCTCAATCACAAAGATAGGGTCAATAATTTTGTGGCACTACCTGGAGAGTCTGTGAGTAGCTCTTGGGACAGATTCACTGCATTTGTAAGAGGTGTTTTGACTTACCTTATTGATGATGAATCGCTGAAGGAATATTTCTATCGAGGTGAGGATGACAACAATAAAGCAGTGCTAGATACTATTGCTGGAGGATCATATGATGAGTGCACATACGCACAGATTGCAGAAAAACTAGAGAAGATCTCTCGCAATAGTAAAGCATGGAGCACTAGGAGGTCGAATACTGGGAGAAACACATTTGCCGTTAATGCTACAAATAACTAGTCTGCGGATGAGATTCGTGAGGAGATGGCTCAGATGAGGACCGAATTGGGGTTGGTATTGAAGCATGTGAGCGGAGGTGCAAAGAAGGTAAATGTTGCGAATTACTTGACTAGAACGCCACCACCAGTTGAAGAATGTTACTACGAAGAGGATGCTTATGCGGTGAATGATCAGACGGGGGATTTCCGACCAAGCGCCCAAGGATCCAACACGGAAAATTGGTGCCAAGGTCAAGGAAACCAAGGTCAGAACTATGGCAATTACAACCGAGAGGGTCAATATGTCTGGGATGGGAACTTCAATCGCGACAACAACTACAACAGGAAAAACTATGGCAACAGAAATGATTGGGTTGGACCTTATGTTCCCCCTCAAAATCGGAAATCTGGTACTAGGGAAGCTGGAGACAATATGGCGCGTATTGAAGATATGATGCATAAGATGATGAGAAGGTTTGATGCAACTGATGAGAATGTGAAGGAGATGAGAAATGACTTGTCTGGTAAGAAGAATAAAAATTCTACTAATCTAAAAATTCTCAAGTAACACCACTCCCCGGCAGCGGAGCCATTTTGTTGTTTGTGAAATTCGTAATCAACGACACAACTTCCAGTACATGTGTCTACAAATCGTGCAATAGTATAGTAACCCAACCAAGGGTTGGGGTCGTGTCCCAAGGGAGTGGTTTTGAGAATTAATAGAAAAATAAAATTTAGTTATAACTAGTCGTAGCTAAAGATATTAACGATTAAAAACATTGTAAATTAGAGGGGGACACAAAAGTGTCAAATATCAATGGGGTTTTTTGTCACTAGTAAGTAAAAACAACACAAATAACAAAAAAATCAAGTATGGGGAAAGGTTCTTGGGGTGTGACCGCAATACAAGTTGAGATAGATAATTGAGTACATGCTTTCGATAAGAAATTTGCAAGATAATAGTGGCTAGGCTAAGCTTTAGGTTGAAATAAGCTCCATCTCGGGCAACTTACCCCATTTTAAATGCATTCCTCTCAGACACCCATTTTCCGCATGAAGACCAGCCTACGCCTTACCCCACTCACTCTATCTGGCTAAGTGTTAGGATATGGAACTAGGGCTCACCCTCTCGGGCTGAACCTCATGTCGACCCACTCCTTAGGTCATCATTCTAGTGGTCTTGGTTTCACGACCTCACTCTCGGGCAAGCTGAAAACATATGGGTGGCTTTGAATTTTCAACTACAAACCCATTAAATTAAACTACAACCACTAGGTGAAATCACCATTAAAATACATTTAACCTATCAGCAAGCAAGACCCAACAATAATATCAACACATATTTGCTAAATCACACCCCAAGAATGGGGGGTTTTAGCCACACATCAAGAGATAAAAATTTATACCTTCAATGATGTTGAAATCAAATGGGTATAGAGAAATAAGTCTTGATTTGAGCAAAGAAAGAAGAATAGAGAATACCCATTTCCAACTTGGGGAAGATGAACTCCTTTCTTCAAGTTTCCAAAACCCTCTCCAAACTTGACAGTAAAAAGTACTAAAATTATATTGTCTAATGATACTACAAAAACTGATACTAAAGTCTCCTACTAAAATCTGATACTAAGCTGTAACGCTCAACAAGTATTTATAGTTTTCAAAAATCTCTGCTACGGCGGATCACTCGACGACATTAGTCGGAATCGCCGATCAACTCGGCAATTCGCCCTTTGGTACAGTTCATCGTCGTATTGCACCATCCTTCGGCATTGTCATGCTCTGGGTCATTGGGTGACATAATATTGCTTCACGGACCTTCTCAGTGATGCTCCGACTGCTCCCTTTTTCCGCCAACTTGATCCTTTCTGTCAGGGCTCCACACACTGGAACAAAAGGCAAAGCAAGACCCTTCGGCTATTCACCAAGTGGTCTCGGCGATCCTCAAGCCCTCGTTTTCTTGTTCTTTTCAGCCTTTTCGTTCCTTTTTGCTAAGTAGTGTCCATGTTTTCCTTTAAACTTCAAACACCTGAAACTTAAAGGTTCTCATCAGATATTGGGATAAAATAAGCATTTGAGGACACAATTTCTAATATAATATAACCCTAAATGAGTCCAATTTGTGTACTCATCAGCGAGCTAGGTCGAGATCGCTGAAATAATCCTTGATCGCCTTTAATTTCATAGAAATGTGAGTTTGGTTTTGTCACTTTCTGCGAGAAGCCTGAGCTCACCGTATGATGTCGGAGACTCACATAAAGTCTCCTTTGATCGCCCTTTCTGCGCCCCTAACCCCTAAAATACACTATAACTTTCAGCGGGCTAGTCTGTGCTCTCCGAATAAGGTCAGCAATTCGCTGAAAGGCCCTTCTCATCGCCGACATGCAATTTTTTTGGGAATTTTTTTAGCCAATCCTTTCAGCGAACCTGATCTTGCTTGCCAAAGTGATTCGGCAACTCGCCGATCGGTTCAGCGAGTGTCTCTACAACCTAATTTTTGCAATTTTTCTTAAACTGTTTCTAACATTCTTTGATGTTTTTGCAGATATGGCTAGACCAAAAGTAGTAGGCCGAGACATGCCACCCCACAAGAGGGCAAATGGAATCACCATAAATGAGGATGCAGCTGTATCCCAGGCAGGGGCAACAAAACTTCCTACCTCCGGTGGGAAGGGAAAAGGGATAGGCAAGGCACCTGCTCCTGCATCCCTGGAGGTCAGCTCTGATAGTGATTGCATATACACCACTCACCTCACCACTTCTGAGAGTGAGGGTGCGCGCCAGGACTCTTAGGCTACCATCTCTAAGCCTGAGAATGATGAACTACTATTAGCCAGAAAGCTGAGTTGCGATCCAAGAGGATGCATGATCCATCTAGAATCAGAGTACCTTAGACCCATACTCCTCCTCTCATTCCAGATCAAGTTATGGTCCCATCACCACCTGCACAGGGTCCTCCTCCCTGATTTATGAACAGACTGAAGGCTGAGGGATTGAGGACCATCATCGAGGAGAAGAGGATGTCTGCTGATGGATTGATAGACAGATACCCAGAGATCTGGAGCTGCTTGAAGTCTCACAAGTTCCAAATATTCACTAAACCCTGTGGCATTTACATTCCAAATTAGGTCCAGGAGTTCTACACTGCCTGTGGAGCCTTGTGCCACAAGGTAAGAGGAAGGCTGCCACATTCAAGCCAGTGGATTATGTGGTCGTTAAGGGTAAGAAGGTAAACTTTGATAGCGCTGACATAAATGCTCTATTGGAATGCACTGCCAACATCGATGATGACTACCAATACATGATAAAGACCAAGTCTTTGGGGACTATGAAGGAAAGGTTGGCTCCTCTGTTGTCGAATGATACTCCTAGGTGGGTCGAGGTTGGAGTGCAGATTGAAAAGAAGGACCTCAATGTGGTAGTAAAGTACTGGTTTGACTTCATTAGCAGCACCATAATGCCATCTCAGAATGAATCCATCCTCCGTCACACAAAGGTGGCTTGTCTTGGTTCCATCATTGCAAAGAAGCGTATAAATCTAGGCATCATCATTGCATAAAAAATGTCAATGAGGGCCAAGCAGCGTCAGACATCACTTCTGTTTCCGGTGTTGAACACTGAATTGTGCAGACGGACCTGAGTACCCCATGATGAGAAGATAGATGTGGAAGTAATTCCCACATCATGTACCGACATTCGGCGGTTAAAAGCTGAGTATTTAAAAGATGAGGCTGAGAAGAAGAAGGCAGCCCCGGTTTATTCTTCTACGGATGTAGACATTGAGACTATACCTGCAAAGGCAGTATTGCCTAATCCGGCCGCTGGGCCTTCAGGTACATCTAGAGTTGGTCCTTCCATGAATCTGAGTTCCTCTACCGCTCCATTGCCCCTAGGTTTAGTGCTACTGTTGCTGCTTCCCAACCTCCACTCACCCAGGCGATGATACTACGGATGGGGCATCTAGCCCATTCTGTTGATACGCGTGCCTCTAGGCTTGAGGCCACATTCCCTGGGATGATTGAGAGGACCCTTACAGCTGCTGTAAAACCACTTAGTGTGTCTATTTATGCCATTACGACATGGATAGCGGTGTGTGAGTGAGGTCAGGGGGTCACTGATGAGGTAACGGCTCTAAAGGGCACAATTGTTTAGCTGAAGAAGGACGTAAACCAGTTGAAGTCCATAGATATATCCATGATTTTTGGGACTGTGGAGATCCCCGACATGCTAGCTGATATGGATGTGCCTCCGGCTACCACCAGAGATGAGGTTCGAGTTGAAGAGATGGTTGCTGCTGAGTCTGAGGCATGAGATTGATGAGGAGCATTTTGGTGTTGATGAGGAGGCTACTTATGAGGGCCTTACAGAGGTTGAAGAGGCCATGCTGGATTCAGCCGTGCAGCTTTCATTGGTAGATACAACTATGGCTAGGTCTAGTGGAGCCACTGTTGATGTTATATCGGGCACTGATGCCCCGAAAGATGGAGCGACTGTGTAGACAAGACCCTTTTTTACCTCCCTCTCTGTCATTTTTATTAACTTTTTATTGTTTTGTGCATTTAAGGACAACTGCCTTTTTATTTGTAGGGGGTGAGGTATTTCCATACCTACCTCTTGTGACTATCTTTTGTATATACTATTGGGTTTTTGTATTTAAATTGTGTTATGATATTGTCTTGTGGTTGTTTAAACTTGTGGCTCCTCATTATGAATGTAAATGGTTTTTCACCCTTCTAAAAAATTTGCCACCTCTTGTGTGTGGTTGTGGTTGTTCTTGTGCAAATTTGAGTATCGGTTATGATCAATACCGATGACTTGAATAGTTCTCTTAATCGAACAAAAATGAATGCGCGGCTATAGTGTGGCCAAATGAAGTTGTATAGACAATATGTGGACTTTTTGCATCTCGTTGTGACTAGCCAATTATCGAATGAGTCTCTTGTGATGAACATTGCACACTAGCAAATGTGTGGAGTCTTGTTTGATATTGGTGCCAATGTCTAGTGTGATAAGCTTACTGTGAACTTTGTGTGATGACACCTAGAATATGCCCCGTTGGTCTGGTTGACTAAGTGAGGCAAGCTCTTGAAATGATCTTAGGAAACAATTTTGAAGAGTGAAACACAATTTGACATTATACCTCTTTTGTGGCCAACCTTGTGAGATGTGTGAACTTTGCTTGAACCCCTTTGAGCCTTGTCCTTTTCTTGGAAGAAACTTGATGCAATTGTAACCCCTCTTTATCCATTTACCCATTATCCTCATGAAGTGTGGTTTGTTTGAATAGCCAACTTAGGCCAAAAGCCTAAGTTGGGGTATGATAAAAAAGGAGGAAAATCAAAAAGTGTGAAGAAGTCCCCCTTGACCCATGGTTTTAAAAAAGATGGAACCCCTCCATACAAAAAAAGAGAGAAAGAAAAGAAGAAATTTAAAAAAGAAAAAGAATAAAAAAGTTGTGAAATAAAGTTGTGAAAGTTGCAAAAGAAATGGGGTGTCCGGTATTTCATTGGAAGTGAATAATGGGGTAAATTTTTGAACATGAGTGAAAATGCTGAAGAAAAGGAAGAAAAAATGATGTTCAAACTACATTTCATGAGGATAGCAGCCACTGAGCCTAAATGGCCATACCTTTACACTCAGCACCATTACAAGCCTTGAAAAGAGCTTTCTGATCTTGAGTGAGCTGAAACGAATGTTGATTGGAAAATAAGGGCAAACATATGGGTGAAGTCATGCATGTGTTCTTCTTTCTGAGTGTGAGAGTTTTGTATAATTCCGGAACTATAAATTGATGAAAAATTGTGTGTGAATATGGAATCATCTTTGTTGTGAGGGAATTTGAGTACCTTTGTTGAGCTTGAACTTGCATTTGAAGCAAGTATTGTGAACTTGAGAATCTTTTATAATAGTGAATTACAACTTGAATCTTTGAGTGCATAATTGATCCTAGCATGAGTAAGTAGAGTCTTGTTGTGTGCATTCAGGATTAAGTCTTTTGTAGCACTATTTGAGACATCCTTTTTGAACTACTGAACTTGAGTGTTACTTGAGGACAAGAAAAAGTTTAAGTTGGGAGTGTTGATGAGTCCGAGATTTGGACTCATTTAGGGCTTTGTTTATATAGAATTAGTGTCCTCAAATTCTTAATTTGTGCCAATAACTGAAGTAAACCCGTGATTTTCAGATTTATGGATTGAGGAATAAAGCAAGGACACTAACAAGTAAAAAGGAACAAAATAGGCTTAAAGGATGAAGAAAGGCAGCCTGGTGATTGCCAAGTCCACTTGGCGAATCAACGAATGGCTATTTGACTGCCTAAAGTTCCAGTGTGCCAAACCCTGAAGGAAAGAACCAAATTGGCGATGGAAAGGAGCAGTCGGCGGATCACCAGTAGTTTCGCGATGCAGTGTTAGATTACCAAAAGTTACAGACCTTGAGGATGCTGAATGCCAAGGCAGAAGGACGATGGATGTGACCAAAGGGCGAATCGCTGAGTGGTTCGGTGAGCCAGACTTACTTCACTGAGTGACTCTGCGAATCACATTTTTAGCGACTGTAAATTCATTTTTGAACATTTAGTTTAGCAATCTTAGCTCATATATTTTTAATCTATTATTAACTTTTTAGCTGAAGAGACAATTTTCTCTAGTATTTCCTATGCTTTGAAGAATTGAAGTTTTTCACTTTTGATAAATTTGAAGTGGGTCTTTGAGATACTTCGAATTGGAGCATTGTAAGGACGAATCTACTCTTACCCAGTTGATGGATACTCAATTTGGAAATGGTTTTTACCTTTTTATGATGTCTAGCTAAAACCCCAATTCTTGGGGTGTGATTATGTGATTATGGGCTGATTTAGTTTATGGGTATTGCTAATTGTTAGTTTGAATACTATTTAGAAGTGAGTTCAATCATTAATTGTGGTTTAATGAATTGTAGTTGCAAATGCAGTTCTAGCTTTGTGTTCTTGGCTTGCTCTCGAGAGACGTTTTAGAACTAAGATTTTTGATTGATGGTTTGTGGGTATTGGGTTGACCAGGGTTCAGCTCGAGAGAGTGAATCCTAAACCCAATTCCACATATTCAGCTCGAGAGAGTGAATGGAGTAAGTTGTGCGTTGGTCTTATTTTGCATGCTTGTTGATGTTCGAGAGAAATCAACTTGATTCGGGGTAAATTGTTCGAGATAAAGTTTACCTCCACTATAGCCTAGCTTAATCACTAATATCTAGCTAATTATTAATAGTTGCAATTACCCATTTATCTATATTAGCCTATAATCGATCACATCCCAAGAACACATCTCATTATTGTTATTTCGTATTGTTTGCCGCTGTTTGTAGTTGATAATCAAAACCAAAACTCCTCATTTGACATTCGTTTCACTCCTTAATTTGAATCATGTCTTTACTCAAAAACTTTTATTCCTATGACTGATTTGAACATGTTCACACTTCCAAATTGAATCTGAAACGCGTACCGCTCCCTGTACGATTCGACCCCAACTAAGTTAGCTGGGTTATATACTAATTAACGACCGTTGATGCTTAGAATTGGATGAAATGTCTTTGAAACGATATTAATCAGAATATCAATTTGCTCAATCATCATTATGTCGTCATTATATTATGTTGGGGCTTAAACCCAATTACTTAATCATAAGAAGGTATTTTAGGTCATTATTTGTTGGGACTCAACCCAACATTTTATTATCATGATGCATCAAGACTCTCACCTGACGTATTACCCTCTTGGTGCGATAGGACTTGAATCCTTCGTCTTACCCTCAATAAATGACATAATAAGCCAAATATAATAGGACTCACCATGGAGCCTTAGAAAAATATTGTCACTTTGTGATTAACATGCATAAATAAATATAGAACAAAAGAAACACAATAAAAATATTCTCAACAAAGTATGTACTAATATCTTAAACATTTCAAAACAAAGAGTTACATTTAACATTATATTATATTATGTTTTGTGCACAATAATTAAGCTAGTGAGTTACTGTTATAAATTAAAAAATCAATTGCACACTAAGAAAATAATAATTTTAATTACACTAAAATAAAACTGCTCACTACCACCACCCCTTTTTCAATTTCCAAGCGAACCCAAAATATTTCACACAGTAAACAAATTAAATAAAAAACTTATGTAATAACCAAAATAGTGAGCATAATCATAAATAAAATATAAAATATGTTTCACATACAAAATAAAATATATATAGTCATAGGTGAAAAAATGTACAGTAACAATAATGTTAATCATTCACCTTGTTCACAAGTAAAATATAAATATATTCCACAATAATTTACGTTGTTCCCGAGAGAAAAATAAACACAATTAATTTACCTTCTTTTATTTACTTTTCTTCAATCCTGGAATCGTAGAACATTCGTGTTGATAACGTGTTGTAAAACTTAAGAACAAAAGAACAATATAAAGATGAAGACAAGGCGAGAGGAACAATATAAGATAACTTTCTCTATTTCAAGTGTTCACCAAATCTTCAAGTCTATACAATATGAACCCTTATGCCTCTATTTATAGTGTAACATAGAGGCATACAAAAGGTTAGTCATAAACGTGACATTAAATATGAACATAATGGAGGAGGTTATGGAGGTGAAAGGTTACAAGAATAATGATCATAAAGGAGGGGGTTATCTTCATAATGGAGGGAAGTAATGTAGTAACTTATTAGTGTAGTGGACATCCACAATATATTATTTTATAACAAAGATATAATAAACAATAATTATATCACAAAGCTACTCAAAAGATCTTTTCTAAGAGAGTTTATCATTAATTTTGTTAAGCAACAAATATATTTTTATCAACTATTTTGTTACATAATTTTATGATTTTCATCTTTAAAAACTTTCAACTAATATGTCCAAAAACACAAATTTATGAACGTTAAGCATGAGTCACCCAAACGACAGTTTCATATTTTTTTATCTCTTTCGTTACGTATCATAATTAAGTTCATGGCTGATCAATATATATATTAATCGGTCTTTGATAGCCTAGTCATTGATTTATCAGCATTGCTTATAGTGCACTTTTTTACTCCCTGTTCACTTTTATTTGTCATGTTGCACTTTTTAAAAGTCAATTTAGCTAATTTTTAAAGTTAAATTGGATTACAGATATTTTATATTTTAAATAAAAAAATTAGATATTCAAAAACTATATGAAAAGTACTATAAACTGCAATATTTTGCATACCAATATGATGAAAAAATACATTGTATAACGTTACTCAAAGTTTTTATAGTTTGACTCTAAAAAAGGAAACTATGACAATTAGAAGTGGATGGAGGTAGCAGTATTTAATTCACAATATTTCAGTATCTTCTTTCCAAAGGATAAGTTTAGTATCTGCACATAGAAGTAGTTATTAAAGATAATTATGTTTTCCTCTTACCTCTTCGTGCTGAGTTTATTTATAAAGATAATAATTTAAAAATTACAGATATCATAAATTTATAAGTAATTTTAGCACTTTCAAATAATCTTTAACAAACGAAAAAGCAAGCTACGCAACAAAGAATAAAAACACCTTAATAAGTTTATCATATTTTACTTTGAGATAACGTATATATACTTATACTTACTACCATAAAAGGATGAACTCTCTAACTTAAATGTTAACTTACTATAATACCCCAAACTTAAAACACCCAATTTAGTGTGTGTATATATATATATATATATTATATATTAATTTATTAATTTATTTATTTCTTCTATATTATATTAAAGGATGACACCTTTTTCATATTGATGGATAATAACTTTTTTGAAGGGTTGTGACTTTTTCGATGATTTATGACATTTTCGAGAAGTTGTGATTTTTCTTAAGGGTTGTGACTTATCTGATAAGGCACGACAAACACCTTTTCATACTATCCTTTGTTGTCTATAAATAGAGACGTTTACTCAAATTTTTAAACTACAAATTTTGTAAGTTTTATATCATTCTTCTTAAAACAAGAAAGATTGTGAGAGTTGTTCAATTATGTAATTACAAAAAATTTTGTGGGTAAACTAGATATATCAACAAAAAATGATTCATCAAGGAGAATAGAAATACTCAACATCAAACGAGAAGACTATCTAGATATTAATATGCACTCATTTTCATAGCCATAAATATCTTTTGCATTAACTTCTACTTGACAAGAAGTCCAATGATTATTTGTTGCACAAACTATAACTTGGTATTCAAGTTGTGCAAAGTCTCAAAGTATTGAAGAAAAATGATTTGATCAAAAATTGATTGAAGAGTCCAAACTAGATTTAATAGGTACTCCTCCATTTCCAATTTATTTGTTGTACTTTTATTTTTATTCAGTTTAATATGTTCTTTTCCTTGGGGCTCGGAGACACATCTTTAAGACCAGATAGTTAAAAGACATTTTTATATGTTCTACATATCCTTAAATTAAAAGTCTTATTTATATTCTAAAATTTCATATAAAATTAAAATTAGACGAATCTATATCTATATTTTTTATCTTTACTGCCTTAAAAGAATGAACTACTTAGCGTAAATGTTAAATTATTATAAAACCTCCAACTTAAAACAACAAATTTAGTATACTTCTATATTTTAGATTATATTATATTTACTTATATTATATTATATCAAAAAACAATCTTCTTTTCACATTAAAGGGTTGTGACATTTCCAAAGACATATAACTATTCTGATTAATTGTGACCTTTTTGAAGGGTTATGACTTTTTACAGTGTTGCGACTTTTTCGAAGAGTTGTGACTTTTCCGAAGGGTTGTGAATTTTCCAAAGAGTAATGACTTTTCCGATGAGTTGTGACTTTTTGAAGGGTTGTGACTTTTCTAAACTGTTGTGACTTTTTTTCCTAAAATTATTAAACTACAATTATTAAAAGTTTTTCATTGTTCTTCTTCTTAAAACACTCAATTTAGAATATCTTCTATATTTTATATTATATTAAAAGAAGACATCATTTCACATTGAATGATTTTGAATTTTCTAAAGAGTTGTGACTTTTTCGATGAGTTGTGACATTTTCGAAGGGTTGTGACTTTTATAATAAGAAACAATATGACATGCTCATACTACCCTTTGTAAACTATAAATGAAGGGGCTTTATCTCATTTTTAAACTAAGATTTTTTTCAAAATTTCTATTCTTGTCTTCTTCAAAACTCAAGTTTGATTTACAGACGTTGACAATCTCAAAGTTCAATGAAATTTGAACACTCCCTAACATGAATGTTAAATTAATATAATACTCTAACTAAAACATTCAATTTAGTATATCTTATATATTTGTATCAATATTTATTTATATTATATTATATTAAAAGTAAGAACTCCAAAAATACAATAATAACTAAGTAATGAACTATGAGGGATGGAGGAGAAAGTATATTTAAGAGGTGTAACTGAGAAATTTTAAGAGTAACTAACTTACAGTAGTAATCATAAGAAAGTTTACATCCACTATTCATAGGAAGTTATACTTTATTATTCATTTTATAATTATTTACTTAATTTTTAAATTTTATAATATTTGATTTGATATTCACGTGCAACGCACGTGCGTCAAAACTAGTAATTTTTAAGAACATCACTTATCTAAACCTCTTTATATATTTTTTTCAACCTCTTTTCTCAAAGTGTGACATTAGCATTTCTAATACATTCTTGTAGAGAAATAAAACATAATCTGATCACAAGTAAGCTAAAAATAAAAAATCATTTGATGAAGTTTAAAATAACAAAATAAAAATGGATAGAGAATTGTTGGGCACATTTTTTTATTATTAATAAAGATACAACGTACAACTCATTAACAATGATAAAACGTGCAACACACGTTCCCAGAGCCTAATATATTGATACACTCATATTTTACTAACCAATGATTTTGGGCCATGGTCTTGATCCTATGGTTTTAGCCCATTATATTGTACAAAAGTGGTTTGTTTTCTATATAAGTCTTGCTTAGTCATTAAAATAGTGGTGGTAAAATAATCTTCATTTGTGGTGTAAAGTTTCAAAAATTGACAAATTCCTAAAATCTTTCTCTTCCTTTTTTTCCCTCTCAGCCACCAACACCACCAAGCTTCAAATCCACCAGCAAAACAACACCTGAAACCCCAACCAAACCACCTCCATTTTCATAGTCTTCGACAGGCTTCTACTAAGCATCCACCACCATCTAAAGACTATTCCTCCATTTTGTCTCCTTCTCCATCAAAACCCACACCCATCAATCCCTAAATAACTTCGGAAACCACCAAAATTCAAATTCTCTTTGTCTTCTCCATAAAAGTAACGACGTCGGAGAACAATCAACCTTAAACCACCTCAATTCTATCACAAAACCCCAACCAAAGACAGCCAAAATTGTAACATCTCGCACCTAGAAATAACAAGAAAGGGTTAAAAATCTGAAAATATTGATTTTTGGAAAGATAAAGGAAATCTGGAAAATTATGTCTAAGTTAAGAAAGTGAGTTTTAGTCATTTTAAAACGACCATAACTCCTAGCTCAGGATGAGTTAGGAGTAGGTCTTGATATGGTTGGAAATACCTTGGCAAGATATTTCCAACGCCGCTGAGTTTGCATGATTTCGACATCGTATGAGTGAGATATGCGTTTCGGAAGTTGGGTTGTTGGATTGAAGAAGGTCCCAATCCGGATTTTGGGAAGGGCAAAGTAGTCTTTTCTCTAATTAATTTCCTAATTCGTTTTTAGGGATTTATTGGGGTAAAAACATGACTTAGTAAGTTTGGAGAATTGAGAAATACGCTTAGGGCTTGGAGAAGAGAGAAAAGAAGAAAGAAAGGGACAAAATCCAAGATTTCGCCAAGAACGTAAAGCTTGCGAGTGGAATTCATCTGGGGTGATCCCTATTAAGGAATGTGAGATATTTTCGTGTTGGGTTAGTTCACCCACACACCAACTTGTTTCAATTCAGCGATTTGGAGTTGTTTACATGTTAAGAAGTGAAGTTCTTGAAGAACAATTGTCAAAATTCTTGTTGGTTGAGTTGTTGATGCTTGGGGGTTGATATGATTCATGTTCCAGGCTGTTTATCGAGTTAGATTGGTTGTTGTTGAGGGTACAATTGATCCTAAGAGTTTGGGGAAAAAACTAGAGAATATTGGAGGGTTTAGAGATGAAAAACGAAGAAGAAATTTCGTCGAATGAAATTTGAAGGTGGTTGCGCGTCGCGCTCTTGGTCCCAGATTTTGAAAATTTCTGCTTCGCGTCGCGGAGCTGACACGAGGTGTTCTGTCTCAAAAGATGTTTTTGAAACTAAAATTAAATTATGCCTCCGCGTCGCGGACCCATCTTCTTATTTTGGTTTTCGGTCTTTTCTCATGTTTAGCTATCTAAAATCATTCCTAAACAACATGAGATCTTTCCAATCACAAATCTTAATCCTTGAACCCATAATTCAATTCAAGGATCAGTTGAGATCCAAGTCAAGATCAGTTAAGAGTCAAAGTCAAAGAAGTTAAGAGTCAAGTCTAGAAGTTAAGAAACAGGTTAAAGCAAAGTTTCTTAAAGTTTTCAAGAGTCTTTATTAAACATTTTAACTTCGTTTTAAGGCTCAAGTTTCAAGTAAAGTAAAGAGTAAAGAGTTGAGTTCATTTCTCAAAAGTTATTAGGGAACTAAGTATTCCCAAACAAGTTTAAAATAAATGTTTTCACATTTAAACAAGGTTGGAAACTGAGATTTCCAAAGAGCCTTCGGGCTAGTTTTTCAGAAAAGAGTAATCGCTTTCTAAATGAAGCAAGAAGGGAAACTTTGATTTCCAAGATAGTCTTTGAGCTAAGTTTTGAGCACTAATCTCAAATCACAGAGGAAATATGTTTTAAAAACATAAGAGCCAATACATTTTTTTGGGAGTAGTATTGAGCACCGAATTGGGGGAGCGTTCAAAGAATCCACAGCCCCCATAGAACCATGTAGCCATCATGGGTAGAAAAGGTTCATACTTTTTAGATGAATCCTTTTCTAATTAGACTAGTGGATCCATTAGGCAGTTCAGGTTATACTTTTGGCCGAGTATAGAATGCTCTGGCAGCGTGAGGCCGATCGATGTATCATCACTATAGCACTTATGTGTTGGTTGTCGGTTAGAGAAACTCCCACAGTAGTTATTGTATTTTTATAAACATTAGTTCATTTGTATTTCTACATACATCTCATATTTATTGTATCTTTGCATACACATAGTTATAGCATGTTTTTAAATAATTTTTCTTTATATTGCACTTGTTTTAAATTTCTCTATATTGAAATGAGTCAGTCAGGTTGAGTTGAGTTGAGCCAGGTAAGTTCTTCAGTTTCGTTCAGATCCCTTCTCTGGCCTATGTTGTTTAGCATTCCAACTCGCATACTCGTACATTCAATGTACTGATGCCAGTTGGCCTGCATCGTCTTATGATGCAGATTTAGGTAACCAGGATCAGCACCCAGTGCCTCGTTGATCCAGTTGAGCAACTCAGAGTCAGTGGTGAGCCTCCTTGCATTCCGGAGGACTCTTTTATTCGCTTTATAGTTTAGTTCATTAGGATGTTGTGGAGTTTGTCCCAACATCTATATCAGTTGTTTTAGAGGCTTCATAGACAGTTAGACAGTTTTACAGTTAGTAGTTCAGTAGTCTTTACATTATTCATTCAGATGTTGTTTAAAGACTAAGTTGCCATTTTGGCTAAGATGTTATTTCTTTAAGTTATTGTTTAAGCTTATTATGCTGAGTAATTCTTCTGCTGAGTTCAGAAAGCCAGGGCAAGGGTGTGCTTGGGACCAACAATGGTCGCCGAGTGCCGGCCACGTCCAGGGTATAGGCTCGGGGCATGACAAAAACCACAGTAAATCCATCAGAAATAGACCCACACCACCACAGTCTCCCTTCCTCTTTCCCAATTTTCGTTTATTTATTTTTTAGGCAGTCCGGCAAGATCAAAGCTGAAACATAGCTTTGTTGTACAACAACCAACAACGTCACACTGAATAACTAGACCCTACTACATATACCATCGGTGAACCATATCCGGCTCACTACCTTGGTTTCCTCTTCTTTGGTGACTCTTGTATCTCTGTTTTACTTTTTTTATATTATTTTTGCTGCTAAAATTACACTTCAGCCTGGTGTTTCTCCAATAAAGTCCATAAAGATTGGGTACCTTCATTTTACTTGTTCTATTTCAGATGTTATTTCATTCTTGTTGTGTTGTCGTATGACTGATTACTGTTTTTAGTAGGTCGGTTTTACACAATTTCTTTTTCCATTAATTATTTTGTCATTCACCACTGACTTAATATTTTTTCTTGGTATTTGACCTACTATGATTCTTTTATTTAACTGCGTGGTTAAATTTTCTACCAAATATGTGTCAATGCTATTATTTCATTTTGTCTTATTACCTTTTCTAGTTTTAAAATTTTATTCTTATTATACTGCCATATTTTATTCTCAAAAAATATGTATATTATTTCAGTTATGTTCATTTCCTCATTATTTTTCAGCTTTTGCTCTATTTTATTCAGAATCCTGTTACACTTTGATTTAGTGCAATTTATCGTGGGTCATTTTATTTACTGTTTGTTAGTGATTGCATGTTATTTTAACTTTGTTAATTTTATATGGGAAACTTGTCCACATATGTAGCCATCTAGTGTTGCTTCCCATCAAATGTAATTGTACTCATCACAGTCCAAACTGATAAGTTTACATCAAAGGGTACAACAATAGTCTCGGCAAAAATAAGGCTCACTGAAATAGATATCACAAAGCATGGTCTCCAGAAAAGGCTTACATTGCTCCTGCATTCCTCAGGTATTCTTGGATTTTGTGCTAATTTGAATTCTATTTTTATTGTTCTTTCTATTCCTCTTTTAGAAACTTTCTTCTCTTCCATACGGAGAAGCTAATAACTACAAGCGAGTTGGATTTTATAGATCAGGTTGTGGTGGTATACCTTACCATCCACTTCCATCAGCTCGTGGGCAAGAGCTAGCGCCAAATTGAAGATTTATGTTATTTATGACGAGGCCTCGTGAAACACTACCTTAAAAAATTGAGGTGGTATGTAAATTAAGAAGTTGGTGGATGTTATTTATCGCTTCCCACAATGTTCTAAGCCACCAAACCTAGGACATAGAAACTTGGAGAATTACAAGCTCAAGTAGGTAGAATCGCGTTACAAAATAAATAATACAAAAATATTTCTAGGTTAACGGATGAACATTACCATGATTATGCCTTCTTGAGGTTGTAGTTCTCAAAATTTCCATGTCAGAGGGTTGGTGGCTTGGGAAGTTGTGGAAAGTGATAATAACATCCACAACTTCTTATATACAAACTACCTCTATTTTAAGGTAGTGTTTCACAATGCCTCAACATAAATATCATAGCTCTTCCATTTGGTGCTAATTATGGCCCACCAGCTAATGGAAGTGGATCACGAATAAGAAGGGTAGGTATACCACCACCACCTTCTCTAGAAAATCCAAATCCCTTGTAGTTATTAGCTTCTCCATCTGGAAGAGAAGAAAGTTGTTACCAGAGGAAGAGGAAGAACAATAAAAATAGAATTCAAATTAGCATGAAATCCAATCATACCTTAGGAATGCAGGAGCAATGTTACCTTTACCGGAGACCATGCTTTGTGATATCAGTTAAAGTAAGCCTTGTTTTTGGCAAGTTTGTTGTTGTATCCTTTGGTGTAAGCTTATCAGTTTGGAATATGATGGGTATAGTTACATTCGATGTAAAGCAACACTAGATGGCTATATATGTGGACAAAATCCAAATAAGCACGAAATACTGTTGTCGAATATTGCTTGTTAATCATTGTATGAGTGTTTATTGGCTTAATTTTAATTGAAGTAAGTCTTAATAGGCATTTAATCTTGATTCCTATGTTGTTGCTTGTTTAAATCGAGTCTAAATTGTTGGGTTGTGTTAAATATGTGTTGGTTCTAGTGGGGTGAAGTCTGAGTAACCCTGGATTGTGCTAAATTTCGTATTATGCCTAATGATGGAGCAGTTGACGTCATTCTTAAGGGAAAAAGATGTCAAATGGCCAATTTTGGCCAAATTAGGGGAAGTTTGAGTATCCTGAGGGTAGGGTTAGTATGGGTCTTGCTTTAATTTTATAGTGTAGGTGTTTAATTTTTATTTTGTGGGTTCTAGACTTGAGTTTGAAGAAGTGGGATGAAAACTGGCATGAAGGGCAATTTGGTGAGTTGAGTCGAGCTCGCCGAGTGGTTCAACGGTTCGTCTAAGTCTCCTTTGATTGACCTTTATTTCTCTAATTTTTGAGTATTTGTCCTGTAACTTTTGGTGATATACATGAGCTCTCCTAGGTGACTCGGCAACTCACCAAAGTTATTCATGATCGCCCTTCTATGCCCGTAAATCCTTTAAATACACTGTAACTTTTGGTGAGCTACTTTTAGTTCACCGATTATTGTCGGTGATCCATCGAATGGCCCTAGAGATTGCTGAACAACTTTTAATTTGTGATTTTTTTGTGCTGGAACCTTCGGCAAGCTCTAGCTCGCCAAAGTGATTAGGCGACTCTTCTAACGGTTCGGTGAGTCTTTCTGCAACTTAATGGATAGACCTAAAGTCACCGATAGAGACATGTCGCTCCGCAAGTGGGCACGTGGAGTGTTTATAGATGAGGATGCAGCTGCATCCCGAGCGAAGGCAACTAAACTCCCTACCAAGGGAGGAAAAGGCAAGGGCAAGGCGCCCATGTCTGAGACACCGGAGGCCAGCTCCAATAGTGAGGGAGTCTACAAGACTCACCTCACCTCATCAGATAGCGAGGGGGAATAACAGGATTCTCAAGCTTCCTTTTCTAAGCCTGAGGATGACCAACTACTATAGGCCCGATGAGCAGAGCTTCGCTCCAAGGAAATGAATGATCCGTCTAGGATCCCTGTGACTTAAAATCCTCCTCCTAATTCAGCTCCAGCACAGTCTGTGGTCTCGGTGCCACCAGTAAAAGGTCCTCCTCTCCGGTCACTCAACAGACTAAAGGCCGAGGGATTGAGGACTATTCTTGAAGAGAAGAAATTGTCCACAGACGGTGTGGTGGACAGGTATCTAGAGATATGAAACACTCTCAAGTTTCATAAGTTAAAGTTCTTTACTAAACCTCGGTGCCCCTACATTCCCAATTAGGTTCGGAAGTTCTATTCGGCTTACATAGGCTTGGTGCTGAAAGGCAAGAGTTAGGCCAGTGCCTTAAAACAAGTTGATTCTATGATAGTCATGGGAAAGAATGTGAAGTGCGAAAGTGTTGACATAAATGTTGTTTTGGGTGCACTTATATTTTCATGCATCAGTACATCAACTTGGTTCAAAGAAAGACCTTGGAAGACTTGAAGGGTTGGTTGGCACCTCTTATATCTGATGCTACCCCTAAGGTGGATAGGCTGGTGCACTGATAGAGAAGAAGCACTTGAATGTTGTTGCAAGATTCTGGTTCGAGTTCATTAGAAGCACTATCATGCCATCCCAGAATGAGCTAATTCTCAGACACCCGAAGGCAATTTGTCTAGGTTCCACAATCTCTCGCCAGTCGCTTAATTTGGGGCTATTGATTGAGCAGGAGATGTCCATGAGGGCCAAGCATAGACAAACTTCTCTTTCATTCGAGGTGTTGATTACTGATCTGTGCAATAGGCCCGTGTTCCTTAAGATGAGAAGACATATGTTGAGGTGACACCTACCTCCTCTACTGACATTCGGCGTATTGAGGCCGAGTACCAGCAGGTTGAGGCTGATAGGAGGAGGACAACCTCGGTAGACACATCCCCAGAGGTTGATTTTGATATGATACCTACAGAAGCAGTTATGCCTAATCAGGCCAGTGGGCCCTTAGGTACCTATACACCTTCTACTTCTGAGACTCCGACTGCATCTGATGTATCCCTTCCCCCTAGATCTTTTGTTGTTGCTTCTGCATCCCGACCCCTATCACTGAGGCCATGCTTTAAAAGATTTGTCATCTAGCTCATTCTATTGATGTGCATGCCTTCCAGGTTGGGGATGCTATGCCTGGGATGATAGAGAGGGCGATAGTTGTTGTCTTGGACCCACTTAGGGATGAGATGAGGGATCACAGGTTGGCATTAGATTCCCTTGTTGTTATAGTCGCAGCCTGTGAGCAAATCCAGTTGACGTCCTTGAAGGCCGATATCACAGAGTTCAGGAAGAATGTGGACTAGATAAAGTCCACAGCTATGTCAATGATCTTTGGGACGGTAGAGATGCCATATGGCCCGAGCACTGATGTTCCAGCTTATTCTGAGGTGCTTCCGGCTACCACCGGAGATGAGGTTAGAGGTGATGAAGTTGCTGCAGAGTCCGAGGCTGAGACTGATGTGGAGCAGCCTGGTGTTCGTGAGGAGGCTTTCTATGAGGACCTGGCTGACTTGGACGGTGCTATGTTCGAGACTGTGAAACAGGCATTGCTTCAGGACACTTCGATGGTGGGCTCCACTGTAGCCAAGGAGGATGATACATTTGGCACTATTTCCCCTACAGATGGAGTGACTGATATACAGACTTCACCCAAGGCCTAGCCTTACATGATGCTTATTTTTACCTCCCTCTGTGTTGTGTTTTTTGACTTTTGGTTTTTAGTTGTATTTGAGGACAACTGTATTTTATGTTGTTGATGTATTTCCATACCTACCTCCTTTGGGTTGTTTTCTGAATATTGAGCTTATTGGGTTATATATATGATGCTTATCGTGACAAATGATACTAACTACGGTTCGAGTGTCTACGATCGTCGATAATATAGTAACTCAACCAAGGGTTGGGGTTGTATCCCAAGGGAGCGGTCTTGAGAATTAATAGAAAAATAAAATCTATTTCTAACTAGTCCTAGCTAAAGACATTAACGACTAAAAATATTGTAAATCTAAGGGGGACACAAAAGTGTCAAATATTAATTTAGGGGCTTTGTCGCAAGTAAGTAAAAATAACAAAAATAACAAGAAAATCAAGTATGGGGAAGAGTTATTGTGGTGTGACCGCAATACAAGTTGAGATAAATAGTTGGGTACATTCTTTCAGTAGGAAATTTGCAAGATAATACTGACTAGGCTAAGATTTAGATGGAAATAAGTTCCCTCTCGGGCAACTTACCCTATTTCAAATGCGTTCCTCTCGGACACCCATTTGCCGCATGAAGACCAGCGTACGCCTTACCCCACTCACTCTCTCGAGCTGAGTGTTAGGATATGGGACTAGGTCTCACCCTCTCGGGCTGAACCTCATGTCGACCCACTCCTTAGGCCATCAGTCTAGTGGTCTTGGTTTCGCGACCTCCCTCTTGGGCAAGCCGAAAACACATGGGTGGCTTTGTATTTGCAACTACAAACCCCTTAAATTAAACCACAACCACTAGGTTAAATCACCATTAACATACATCTAACCTATCAGCAAGCAAGACCCAACAATAATATCAACACATATTTGCTAAATCACACCCCAAGAATGGGGGGTTTTTAGCCACACATCAAGAAATAAAAAACTACACCTAAAATGATAGTAAAATCAAATGGGTATAAGAAATTAAACCTTGATTTAAGCAAAGGAAGAAGAATGGAGAAGACCCACTTCCAACTTAGGGAAGATGAACTCCTTTCTTCAAGTTTCCAGAACCCTCTCCAAACTTGAGAATAAAAATTACTAAAATTATAATGTAATGCTAAAACTAATATTGTTTACTCCTACTACAAAAACGAATACTAAGCTATAGCTCTCAATGAGTACTTATAGTTTTCAAAAATATGTGTTGCGGCGGATCACTCGGCGACATTAGTTGGAATCACCGATCAACTTAGCGACTCACCCTTTGGTGTAGTTCATCGCCTTCTTGCACCATCCTTCGGAATTGCGGTTCTCTGGGTCATTGGGGGACATAGAACTACTTTGTGGACCTTCTCGGCGATGCACCGACTACTCTCTTTTCTGCCGACTTGATCTCTTCCTTCAGGGCTCAGCACACTGGAACAAAAGGCGAACTGAGACCCTTCGGCAATTCGCCAAGTGGACTCGGCGATCCATAGGTCTTCGTTTTCTTTTTCTTTTCAGCCTATTCATTCCTTTTTTGCGAAGTAGCGTCCATGCATTCCTTCAAACTTCAAATACCTGAAACTTAAAGGTTTTCATCAAATATTGAGATAAAATAAGCATTTGAGGACACAATTTCTATTAAAATAAAGCCCTAAATGAGTCCAATCTGTGGACTTATCAACACCCCCAACTTAAACTTTTGCTTGTCCTCAAGCAAACTCAAGTTTAGTCGTTCAAAAAGGGTGTCTTGAACAGTGCTACAGAAGACTCAATCATGCATGCACACAACAAAACTCAATTTACTTATGCAAGGATTAAATTGTGTACTCAAAGATTCAAGTTGTGACACACCATTACCAAAGATTCTCATGCTCACAATACTTTCTTCTAATGTAAGTTCAAGCTCAACGAAAGTATCTAAATGCCCTCACACAAAGAATGATCCCATATTCACACAGAGAGGCTACTCTATGTAAGATCATGAATCAGATGCAATGCTCACACTCATAAAGAGGAACACAATGCATGTTTTAACCCATAGGTTTGCCCTTATTTTCTAATCGACTTTCGGATCGGCTTACTCAAGATCAAAAAGGTCTTTGCAAGGCTTGTAATGTGGTTGAGTGCATAGGTATGGTAATTTAGGCTTAGTGACTTTTCCATCATCATGAGATGTGGTGTTCTCAAAACGCCCTTCTCCTTTCCCTTGTCACTTTTTCTTCTAGTGCTTCTAAGTCATCATTTCATTCACTCTCCATGTATTGCTTGCAAACCCAATTCCTTTTGTACCTTTATTCCAAATTTTTTTTTTAGGGTTTCCATTTTGTTTTGCAATATCATGGGTTAGAGAGACTTTTTCTTGCACTTCTTGACTTCTCTTTTTCCTTTTCACCACACCCCGAACTTAGGATTTTGGCCTAAGTTGTCTAGTCACTAAATCACAATTGAAGATGGTTATAGGTAGTGGGTTAAGTAAGGTCTAGGGTTCATCAAGGTTCTTCCAAAGAAAGGTAAGGCTCAAGGGGTGTTCAAAAGAGTTTTACACGCTCACAGGTAGGTCACAAAAGAGGTATATATCAAATTTGGCTCACACTCTTTAAAGTTTCCTAAGATCATCTCAAAAGTACACCTTTCTAAATCAATCAGACTAACGAGGCAAATTCTAGGTTTATTCATGCATAGTTCAAAGTAAGCTAACCACACATGGCATCGACACTTAAGTCAAACAATACTACACACTTTTGCTAGTGTGCAATGGTCATTACAAGAGAATCAATTTGATGAATGGCTAATCACAACAAGATGCAAAGAGTTCATATATTGTCTATGCAACTTCATTTGGTCTCGTCATAGCCATGCATTCATGTTCGTTCAATTTAGAGCACTATTTAAGTCATCAGTATTGATCTGAACTGAGACTTAAATTTTGCAAAAGAACAACCACTTTCAACACAAGCGGTGGCGAAATTTTTTTGAAAGGGTCAAATTTTGCATCAATTAAAATAAAAAAGAGGAGCCATGAGTTCAAACATCCACAAAAGGCAATATATAACACAATTCAAAAACAGATAACCCAAATATATACAGAGCATGAATTACAAAATAGCACACAAAAGGTGAGCCTCACCCCACCACAAATAAAAGCAATTTGTCCTCAAATGTAAATAAAAGTGTTCAAAAGTAAAAGCATAATAAGTAGGACAAATAGGGAGGTAAACAGTGATCATGGTTATGCGGTTGCTCCATCTGTCACGGCGGCATGGTTCTTCTGCGACTTTTGGGGGTAGACCTTCCAAAATGTTAGCATTAAAAAGAAGGCGAGGTGGGATGTTAAGTGAATTGTAAGTAATTCAGCAAGCTCTCCAGAACATCGCTAAACAATCAAACACCCCTATTTTCAACCCACTTTCTCGAATGTTTCACAGCCACCTTGTTTCAGCTTTACTCAAGTGTCGTCCACTTCCTACGTACTTGGCGATATCAGTCTGAATCGCTAAACTAGTTGGCGTGTCACCGAGCAATCACCTGTTTCGCCGAGTTTTATAGAACGTACCAGTAAACCTGGGAGTTCAAACTTAGGTCACCATCAAGATCGCCGACCTCTTCGACGATTCACCATTTAGATCTATTGCTTGTCACCCTACACTTTTTGAGAACTTTTCACCTTTCAACCTACGCCACAACACATTATTATTTTACCAATACGTAGATATAAAATATTAAGGGGTTTTGGGTTGTCTCCCAAACAGCGCCTTAGTTAACGTCGCGGCATGACGCAAGTCAGCAACTATTCTTCATTTTCGAAGTTGCCCATGTTGTAATTAGGCGAGTCCTCAGCGAATGGTGGATAATGATTTGATATCAAATGGCCAATTTGAGCATCCTGTAGCTGAATAGTCATGGAATGTGAGGCTGACGCTTTGTTTAGCATTTCGATGTTCTCCTTCATCTCATTCAACATCTTCTCATGTGCCTCAAATTTTTGTTGAATGAGTGGCAGAGCTTCATCATCTTGCACACCTCTCTGCTTCTTCCCATGTTTACACTCTCGAAGGGAGGGGTGCTTTTCTTTTCTATTGGCTTGTACTTCCAATTCTGTGACTTGGGTGGATAGAACATCCAACTGGGTGACTAGGGCGTCCCACTCCTGCTTTCTTTTTGCTTCTTTGTCGGCTTCTACCATGCCATCAAGAAGTTTTGCCACAACTTCATAGGGCTGGTGTAGCATACCACCCTCGCAGAGTTGATCAACTATACTTCTATTCTCGGGTCCTAGACCCCTATTGAAGCACTCCAGTAGCCTCTTGTCCATCATCCCGTGAGATGGGCATGGTTGCAGTACCGTTTGAAACTTCAGCCACATTTCCTAAATTGTTTTATCCCCTACCTGTTTTAATGTCAGGAGATTATCCCTGAGATTCAATAGTTTCAGAAGGGGATGATCTGTGTGATATCCATAATAATTTTCCATCCCTAGTTCCTGTTATGATATTTAAACTAGCAAAACAAAACTACAATTTAGATTAGTGCAACTAAAACTAGGAAGAATAAAAAATTCTACTTAATCTAAGAATTCTCAAATAACACCACTCCCCGGCAGCGGCACCATTTTGATGCTTATCGTGACCAACGACACTAACTACGGTTAGAGTGTCTACGATCGTCGATAATATAGTAACCTAACAAAGGGTTGGGGTCGTGTCCCAAGGGAGCGATCTTGAGAATTAATAGAGAAATAAAATCTAGTTCTAACTAGTCGTAGCTAAAGACATTAACGATTAAAAACATTGTAAATCAAAGGGGGACACAAAAGTGTCAAATATCAATTTGGGGGTTTTGTCACAAGTAAGTAAAAACAACAAAAATTACAAGAAAATCAATTAAGGGGAAGAGTTCTTGGGGTGTCACCGCAATACAAGTTGAGATATATAGTTGGGTACATGCTTTCGATAGGAAATTTGCAAGATAATAGTTACTAGGTTAAGCTTTAGATGGAAATAAGTTCCCTCTTGGGCAACTTACCCCGTTTCAAATGTGTTCCTCTCGGACACCCATTTGCCGCATGAAGACTAGCCTACGCCTTACCCCACTCACTCTCTCGAGCTGAGTGTTAGGATATGGGACTAGGTCTCACCTCCTCGGGCTGAACCTCATGTTGACCCACTCTTTAGGCCATCAGTCTAGTGGTCTTGGTTTTGCGACCTCCCTCTCGGCAAGCAGAAAACACATGGGTGGCTTTGTATTTGCAACTACGAACCCCTTAAATTAAACCACAACCACTAGGTGAAATCACCATTAACATACATCTAACCTATCAGCAAGCAAGACCTAATAATAATATCAACACATATTTGCTAAATCACACCCCAAGAATGGGGGGTTTTAGCCACACATCAAGCAATAACAAAATACAAATAAAATGATAGTAAAATTAAATGGGTATAATAAATTAAACCTTGATTTAAGCAAAGGAAGAAGAATAAAGAAGACCCACTTCGAACTTGGGGAAGATGAACTCCTTTCTTCAAGTTTCCAAAACCCTCTCCAAACTTGAGAGTAAAAAGTACTAAAATTATAATGTAATGCTAAAACTGATATTGTTCATTCCTACTATAAAAGATTGTACTAAGCTATAACTCTCAACGAGTATTTATAGTTTTCAAAAATATGTGCTGTGGCGGATCACTCAATGACACTAGTCGGAATCGCCGATCAACTCGGTGATTCGCCCTTTGGTGTAGTTCATCGCCTTCTTGCACCATTCTTCAGCATCATCGTGCTCTGGGTCATTGGGCGACATAGTACTGCTTCGCGAACCTTCTCGGCGATGCGCCGACTGCTCCCTTTTCTGCCGACTTGATCCCTTCCTTTAGGGCTCAGCACACTGGAAGAAAAGGCGAAGTGAGAACCTTCGGCGATTCGCCAAGTGGACTCGGCGTAGGTCTTCGTTTTCTTGTTCTTTTCAACCTTTTCTTTCCTTTTTTGCGAAGTAGTGTCCATGCATTCCTTCAAACTTCAAATACCTAAAATTTAAAGGTTTTCATCAGGTATTGAGATAAAATAAGCATTTGAGGATAGAATTTCTATCAAAATAAAGCCCTAAATGAGTCCACTCTGTGGACTCATCAATATACATCTTGATTGTGGAATCACGGTTATTGAGAAATTATGGCCTATTGTTTTGATAAGAAAATGGTTTTAAACCAAATTTTAAAAAATTTCCACCTCTTGTGTGTATGATTGTGGTTGTTCTTGTGCAAATTTGAGTATCGGCTGTGGTCAATACTAATGACTTGAATAGTTCTCTTAAATGAACAAAATGAATGTGCGGCTACGAAGAGGCAAACTATTACATAGGCAATATGTGAACTTTTAGCATCTCGTTGTGACTAGCCGGTTGTCAAATTAGTCTCTTGTGATGAAATTGCACGCTAGCTAGAAAGTGTGGAGTCTTGTTCGATAATTGTATCAATGCCTTGTGTCGTGAGGCTACCTTGAACATTGTGCTTGATGACACCTAAAATTTTCCCCATTGGTCCGATTGATTAAGTGAAGTGAGCAATTGAAATCCTCTTAGGCAAGAATTTTGAAGACTGAACCAATTTGACAATATTCCTCTTTGTGGCCAACCTTGTGAGATGTGTGAACCTTAATTGGCACCTTTTGAGCCTTTATTTTTCTTGAAAGAAACTTGAACAACTTTCACCTCTTTATCCCAACATACATACCCTTCATGAAGTATTGGTATTTTTGAATAGCCAACTGAGGCCAAAAGCCTAAGTTGAGGGTGTGGTGAAAAAAAAGGAAAGTCAAGAAGTGTAAAGATTTCCCCTTTGATGGATTGTTTTGAAAAAGATGGAACCCCTTCTTATACAAAAAAAAAAGAAAAAAAAAGAAGAGAATTAGAAGAAAGAAAAGAAAAAGACCGAAAAAGAGAAAAAGTTGTGAAATAAAGTGTGTGAAAAGAGTAAAAAAATGGGGTATCAGGTGATTCATGTTTAGTTGAATAATGGGGTGAATTATGAACATGTTTGAATGTGAAAGAGAAGGAGAAAAAGATATTTCCAAGCCATACTTCATCAAGGTAGAAGCCACTAAACCTAAATGACCATACTTTTACACTCAACCCCATTTCAAGACTTAAAAAGACCTTTGAGATCTTTAATGAGCTGAAAAAAATGTTGATTGGAAAATAAAGGCAAGCCTATGGATGGAGTTTTTCATGTGTTCATCATGTTGAGTGTGATATTTGTATGTGATTTTGGAACTTTAAATTTTTGAAGAATTTTGTGTTAATATGGAATCATCTTTGTTGTGAGGGCATTTGAGTACAGTTGCTAATAGTGAGTCACAATTTGAATCTTTGAGTGCACAATTGAGCATTGTATGTGTAGTTTGAACCTAGTGTGTGCATTTATGTTGAGTCTTGAGCAACACTATTTGTAGACATCCTTGTTGAACAGATTGATCTTGAGTTTTACTTGAGGACAAGCAAAAGTTTAAATTGGCGGTGTTGATGAGTTCGAGATTTGGACTCATTTAGGGCTTTGTTTTAACAGAATTAGTGTCCTCAAATGCCTAATAAATGCTATAAACTGATGTTAAAGCATTGATTTTCAAGTATGTAAGCTAAGGATCAAGACAAGGACACTAATAGACAAAAAGGAGCAAAACAAGCTGAAGAAGTGAAGAAAAGAGATCCTGGTCGATAGCGTTCAAATATACTTCTTAAAAAGAAATATAAACGATCGTATGCAATATATTTACCCAACTATGAGTCGGGGTTGATCCCACAGAGAATATGGAAGAATTTTATCAATAGAGAATATTTAACTCGATAGTCGTTATATAAAAATGGGGGGATTTAAATTGAAATAAAATAAAAACAATAAAAAGATAGCTTTGAACTAAGTATTTATTTATATTCAGATTATTAAAAGTAACTAGGAATGTGTTCACCATAAGCTCATAA
>JAJOOO010003590.1:0-19869 GCA_029582685.1 Solanum piurae
AAGAATTAGTCAAATAAATTCATAAATAAAAATTATATTTATATAGTGTAATTTTTTAATAGAAAAATATGTATAATTATCATAAAAATAAGGAGTAGTAAATATTATTATACATGGTATTAAAAAAATGTAAATATACATAAATGTGAAAAATGGTGTATAAAAAGGATTTAAAGAGAAGAAAATTTATGAGAAATCAAAATAAAATAAACTGCTACCTTTGTCAAAGAAAAAGAAATCAAAATAAAATAAACACAAGAATTAGTCAAATAAATTCATAAATAAAAATTATATTTATATAGTGTAATTTTTTAATAGAAAAATATGTATAATTATCATAAAAATAAGGAGTAGTAAATATTATTATACATGGTATTAAAAAAATGTAAATATACATAAATGTGAAAAATGGTGTATAAAAAGGATTTAAAGGGACATATTTGTCATTTACCTATTTTATCCCAGGGATAAGTTATCCCGGGATTACTATACCACCCATGGGGAGGGATAACTTATCCCAGTACTAATTATTAATCTCGGGATAAGTTATCCGGGACTTGCCAACCAAACAAGAAATTAAGTGGTACTATAATTTAATCCCGGGACTATTTGTACTTATCCTTTACACCAAACGACCCCTAGGTGTTTTGCAAGTTCTTAAACTAATCTGTGAAGCAAATTTCAATATTATTTGTAAATTGAGGTCAAATAAAAACTATACTAGTTTGGTCTTGAGTCTTCATTTTATGTGCAATGTGTCTATACTAAATACCAAAGAAAAAGTGGATTTTATATAAATGGCTTATGGTGTTGATGGTAATGGGCACCTGCACATGCTACCACTTTGTTGACATTTCTTGATTGCCTCTGTCTTCAGGTGTCATGGACTGCAAGTTCCATCCTAGGCAACCATGGCTGTTTACTGCAGGAGCAGACTCTGTGATCAAGCTCTACTGTCACTAAGAAGATTACTCCATGCATCTATGCTACTGATTGTCGTGTGCATTTGTTAATCTGAAAAGAGGAAGACAGTACATTGCACTGTATACATTGCTGTGGGGAAATTTGGGAAGTTGCCTGCTTGGACAAAGGGTGGATCTCTTGTTCTTTCTCAGATAGGTAAACAATGAATTCCACATATATAGATAGAGAAGTTGGCACTGTTCTTTTGTATGATCAAGACGACGATCACCTCTCGTGTATGGGAGTGTTCGATGCAATTCACCCTAAGCGGGCTTTTTTATTACAAGAGGACTCTGCCCAAGTTATTCTCTCATGTCAGCATTTTCCGTAGAGCTAGGGGCATATGGGCGAAGTACTTAGCACACTGGAGCTCTCCATTATTTTTTTTACCATAAACTGAGTTATCATATTTTTGTAATATTGTTATATTTATGCATGTAAGAAATGGTAAGGATCTTTGGCACTATTAGCAACATAACAGTGGAATTTTGAAGAAATTCTCTGCTGTTCTTGGTCTGTTGGAAATATTTTTTATCTGATGCAGTCATATATTGTTTGACTAGAATATTGAACTCTTTTTACAGTTCAACAACATCCCAAAATTAGTGTTCCTATTTTGATTGATCTCTCGGTAAATTACATTTTCCGTACAGATCACCTTGCAAATTTCCCTATCGAGCACTGCTATCATGTGCGACGGCCCCCTTAATAGTCTTTGCAGCTCTACTACGTACAAAAATCGTCATCCAAAAAGTTGCTGCATTTTTGGTTTGCACTTGCTGCAAATATACATGTCCTTATGATTCCATAGTATCTATTTGCTCATAATGGAGTGTTCTTATCTGAAAAAATCCTTTTAGTTAATTCAATCCGTCTCTTAGTACTGGAATCATAAGGAAAGTGGTTAGAGTTTTACTAATAACATGAAGCTTGTTGCAAAAAGACTGCAGGCAGTCTCCATAAATAAATTATTTATATATATAAATAAATTGGTTAATTTTCTTTTTTACAAAACATAAACTTGTGGGTCATTTTTTGTATTTGAAAAATATAAAATCGTTATAGGACATTATCAAATCAAGTTTTTTTTAAAAAAAATGAAATTATACAATGGCATGCCCAAATACTGATTTCATCTTCTTATTTCAAACTATCAGATTAAGAACCAAACGTTCTAATTTCAAACTGTCAGACGTGCAAACGCCTTTTAAGAATCAAACATGAACCGCATACAAGTTTCTTGTTTGGGCCAACAGCGTCTTATAAATAGGGGTTATTATTTGGGCTCACAACCATCAGTCTGGTCTGCGTCTGAACTCTTGCGTCAAATTTTCTCTCTGGTACCCATCACTGTTAAGTCTTCTCTAGCATCTGAATTCACATAACAGGGTATCTCCAGCCACACAAACTGGGTATTGCAAATCCCTTTCCAGGGTGTGCCTATTCAAATAATACAATATAGAACATAAACACTGAAATTAGATGCAGAGCAACTGTACAAAGTAGCGTGTATTGTTTCCTTTGCTGGTACATTAGGTAATGTATGAAGGCGTCACGCAAACTGAGCCAATCATGCTCCTATTTCCTTTGCTTATGCGTCCACATTCTACTGCAAGAGTTGAACTGCTGCTATTGATGGTATCTTTTCCCTCAGTTTCTGAGTTACAGCCACACGAACTGTCATTACACCAGCTGCAGGACCTGTGATTCGGACTTTAACTATTGGCTCCTCAATTGCCACAAGTTCTAAACTTCCACCAGCTGCCCCAACAAGATATGGCCGTATCTCTTCAAGAACCTAAAATAGTTACAACAGAAAAATAGAATAAGAAGATTTGCGGGAAGAAACAGAGATTATTGAGCACACATTTATTTAATCTAGTCAGAGGCTCAGAGTTAGCGACAATTTAATCAATAGGTATAGCTGTTGAAGTGCTTAAGTCTAAGATCACATTGTGAACATGCCGATGCCATAGATACTTCTTGTTTTTCACAGACAAGACAAACAAGCATTAGTTATGACAGAGTAGTGTCTATGCTTCGACTGCAACAACATCTAGGTGCACATATTAAGCAAATCATACAGTACCAGTGAAGCACATATTGCTCTTTCAACTCCATTATTTCTTTTTAAT
This sequence comes from Solanum piurae, assembly GCA_029582685.1. Taxonomy (NCBI): domain Eukaryota; kingdom Viridiplantae; phylum Streptophyta; class Magnoliopsida; order Solanales; family Solanaceae; genus Solanum; species Solanum piurae. The sequence goes on from JAJOOO010003590.1 coordinate 3,099, forward strand.
AAATAATCAGAGATTTATAAATGCTTGCACTAAGTCAGTGCGATAAATCATAATTACAGATCGTGCAGATCCCTTATATCTAAAATTGCATCAATGTTATGTGCAATAACTAGCCCCCAAGGCCTAGCTCGAGTGGCAAAAGGTCGAGGATTTGTGGCTTAGGTTGCAGGTTCAAGCCCCACACCATGCAAAGCGAAGCCTGATATTTAAGTAGAGAAGGGTAGAGGGGCGGGCCCATTATCCACCGAGTTTAGAAAGCTGTGATTGGTCCAAAGGACGGGTCACATACGGATTTCTCGGTTATCAAAAAAAAATAAAAAAAATCATGTGCAATAACTAAGTTGCACCAAAAGGCTAGCAAAATAAGACATCTTTATTTAGGCTATGTAAATTTCTCCTATGGCCTTCAAAAATTCTATCATTTCAACTCCATTTTAAACCTCTTTTGCTGCTAATCTCTGAGGGCCACCGGCACAAAGTTCGGAACTCAGTTAATAATTGGCCACATTCCTCTACCTTTCTCCACTTAATACCAAGCTTTAGTCTGTGGTGAGGGCCATCCGCGACGTGCACCTAACCCACACATTATGTGCTACTCTCTTACCACTAGATCAAAGCCCTGGAGAAACTCCATAATCCAAATATATCTTATGAAAATCATGTGAAATGCACAATTCAATCACACCTAATGCCAAGCTCTCAAACAAAATTAATGAATCAGCTAGTTATTGGAGTCAGAAGAAACAATATAATCATGCCACAATTTCCTCCCATAGGTCATTCAGGATGAGCTTCAAATGGAAGTGCAACCTACTACTTCCAATTCATGACTGAGCCAGTCTAACTCAATGAGTTTCTTAATGCTGGATTTCATAAGGGCAGAGGCTAGAGTCTCATAACAAGAAGGCAGTGTCGATAAGTGTTGCAAGTTTACAGATTCTCTAATAGAGGAAAAAGGGAAGCTCCACTCCGGTCTGGAGGCTTCTGTAGCAAATCTTGAGAACACTGAAGGAACACAATCAATCTAATGCAGCAGACAACTCCCCATGGAGTAGTAAGGTCAGCTCTTGGCACTATTGCAACAGACTCAAGTATGTGGTCTGCCTATCCAGGAAGGGAGCATAGCTGGTTCAGCCAACTTTGAAGGTAAAAATGGCATGTTCTTCTTATGAACTATGTAATTATACATGACAACTTTACTGGTTTAGAAGAACCATCAATAGTTGGATCTGGGGCAACAGGTCATAATACTTCCAATTAATCATTAGTAACAAACATGGAATCACTTCTAATATTTCATCACATTACCCAACAGATATAAGGTAGGGGGGGACCAAAACATAATTAGAATGGTCTTGTTCTTGAAAGAACTCTGAGACTTTCCGTTTCTTAGTGCCACAAACTAGAAGGTCCTAGATCAATGGATTTATAAGTTGAGAAATCATTCAAAATAATCTATAACTACATAATCCAATATCAATTTGCATGACGACAAAGTAATCTAGGACTAACTTAATTAGTCCAAGATGTGTTGAAGATCATATAATTCAGCTTTGCAGTTTCGAAAGGATTGTGTCAGACTGTCAGTTGTATGTAAGACATATAAATAACAGAGAGAAGCAGCTACCTTCTCTATGTTTTCTTCATTAAGCTCAAGGCCAGTTTCTTCATCTGGTACTGCTTCAACCGCAACAATCTCTGGTATCTTTTCCATCAAACGACGTTCAATTCCCAATTTCATTGTCGTGACTGAACTTGGACAGGATCCACACGCTCCTTGTAGTTTTAGCTTTACAACATTGCCATCAATTTCATGCAATGCAACGTTTCCTCCATCTGAAATCAGATATGGTCGAATTTCATCCAGCACACTCTCAATGTTTTCTGAAGTAAGCGGTAACTCTACTGCTGAATTTGGCTCTACTGCTGAATTTGGAGTTGCAACAGCCTTTACAACTGCACCAAGAGCCAACAAGCAAATCATTTCAGATTCTACACAGAGTCTCAAAACATTTATTAGCAAGGTTGAAACTACTACCAATAGCTCTAAGTATTCCATCGAACAAAGAACAATAACATTGTGACCTAATCTTAAAAATCAACAGGCAAAGCTAATAAGAACCTTTGTTATCCTTTCCTGTATATCAAAATAGAAGAGATAAATTTAGGGTCAATCGGTTTGCAATCATCTAAATAAGTGATTATCTGAAAATTCATTACAAACTAATCGATTTCAATAATATAACAGTTTAGTTATTTTCCAAAGATGGCTAAAATCTTTTAACATATTGGTTCTGAACATAAAAATTATTTCCGCAAAATTTCCAATTAAAACAGGTAAGCAAGCAAAAAATCCCCATATTTTTTGGTACAAGCTATAATATATTTCAACAAAATAACAATTGGCTAATTTTCTAAAAGAATGAGTTTCTTTATTGGTACTGATTTTGATCATAGAACTAATTTAAGCATATTTTCCAAGTAAAACAGCTAACAAAACAAATAGGCACCATATTATTTGATTCCGAGTTAAATCAAAATACAAATTAACGAAATTGTATTCATGAAGGTAAAAGGAAACAAAAAGGCACACCTCGATACTGTGAAGGTCTACGCAGGGAGCGCGGTGATGAATTGGGCCTAGTCCAAGAGGAAACTCGAGTTCCAAAGAAGCCAGAAATCTGCAGAGTAAAGGCAGATGATTAGGCAAATGAAAAAAGACAAAATTCGACGGCAAGACTAAAGATATACCTTGAGAGGAGGAGGAGGAAGAAAGAGAGTGGCGGTGGAAGAAGAAGGAGAGCATGACGAAGATGAAGATGAAGATGAAGATGGAGATTCTAGGGTTTGGAAACTTCTAGAAACGTATGAAGAAGAAGGAGCTGGAGGATTCAATAGCATGGCTGCTTGCATCTCTTTGTATCAAAATTACCCAATTCACCAACTGCTAATTTGATGATTGTGTCTGAAAATCACAAATAGTAATTTGATTGTTCTTTTTCCCTTTTTCTTCTATTTGTATTCTGTGGACCGGAAAATTTAATTTCTTTTTTGTGTTTCCATCTCTGTTTTTGTTTTGCTCTCTTTTTTATACTTGTCACTCACTCCCTCCGTCCGTCCATTTTTAATTAGGTGCTTTTCTAAAGTTAATTTAATTAGTTTATTATATATTTATTCCAAAATTAGACGAAAAGTATAATAAATTGTAAATTTTTGTGTATTAACATGATGAAAAATACATCTTAAAATATTGATCAAAGTTTTTATAGTTTGACTTTTAAATAAAAAAAAACACAATAATTAAAAGTAGACGGAGGAAATATTACGTTTTGGAGCATGTTCAGATTTGTCTTTTCTACCGGAAAATATTTATAAAATCGCAGTTGTTGTACCATCAATAAAAAAAAAACGAAAAATACTCTGATGCCCCTCTACTTTTGTTGTAATTGTTCTCCTTCTAATTAAAAAAATCTCTTTTTACCTCTACAATGACTTGTGCAATTTTCCATTAAAAATGAAGAATTAGGTTCTTCTTAATTTTAGCAAGGATAATTTACATTCTACCATAATTTCTTTCCAGACTTTGTTGTACTCTTGTTCGAAAAAAACAACAACTAATAATGAAATCATTTTTCTCGAATTTCCCCTTCAAATTTTTATGATTTCAAGGTATATAATTTTCATAGGCGCGCATTACCTTTGGAAATATTTGTACAAGTTATATGTTTCGTCACCACTTTGTGAAAAATCGTTAGGTATGAATATGTTAGATACCTGTGACTCGATTGGTGAAATAAGTAATTTAATTGTATATATAAATATTTTACAAACATCTGCCAACACATAAAATTCAAATTAGCTCATACATATATAAAACAGGAATAACAAAGTAGTACTCCATGGAAATATTGAAAAATTATAAAATATAAAACTTTGAGTGGAACCAAAAAAAGAGCATCACTATACACAAACACACGAATTAAAAAGATTATGGTGTTTCCTCAAGCTTGATTCTCAACGAAAAATCCAGAAGAAGAAAAATTAAGTTACATCAAGCAACGATGTATAGTAATTAGTGTAGTTCTTCTCATTATTTCTCTTCATTTCAGAAAAGATGAGAAGAAGCAAAAAGTGGATTATCAACACTAGTAGAACTTCTTTTTTTCCTTGAGAACAAATCTGCAACAAGTGGAATGATGGGCTTCTTCTTCATTGTCTTCATTTTTTCCTTTTTCTTCCCAAGCAAACCTAGATCTGTTTCTCCAATCGTTAACATCTCTGCTAATGTTGGTGATGATGATTCCCATTTCAATGATCTCATTTCCTTTTTCTTATTGCCATAATCTTCATTGTTGACTTTCACTGCCATTGCACCTGCATGCGTCACTCGCGCGCAATATATGTATGTTGTTAGTTAGGGATGCGTTCCACTGAATTCATAACTTTAGATTAAAAAAATTTAATAATATTAATGTTCATGCGTTCAACTTTTTTTTTTAATTAAGATTATGGATCGGTCTCCAACCTGCGTGAGCTGCTTCAGCTTGAGCCAATTTGGACATGTTCTTATGAAGCTCTGCGTTTAAAGAAGCTAACGCGATTTCAGTTTCAGATTCTCTTGCTTTCATATGCTTCAATTCTGCCTTTGTTTCTTCGAGCTCAGTTTCTAGCTTCTTCAGTGCTTCCACAACAATAGGATCATTCAAATCTTGAGGACTTGGTGAAGAAGCAGATTTCCATGACGTGGCAATTAAAACAATTTCTTGAGAATTAGCACTTGTAGGAGAATAATTGTTTGTATTCCATGGACTTTCTTGAGATGGAAATGTGAAAGGCTTTGGAGAATAGATTTCTTTAGCCAAAAATCGTTCACCGAAGATGGCTACGGCTTCTTTGACGGAGCGAAAAGGGCGTGACGAATCAACGTTGGAATGATAATCCATGGCTGATGATGATAATTTTGGTGTTATTTTTGTTTGAGAGAGGTTGAAGGATATGGAAAGGAGAGATATGTGAGACAATATTACTATTATTATTATTGGATCATGATTGCTATAAGGTTGGATGAGTTTTCTTTGCTTTTACTTCAAATATATTCAGTTATAAGAGATTTTGATAATGGAGATTGGTCTAGTGTGGGGTGGGGTGTATATGTACAATAATCAATCAGTAAGTAGTCTAATGGCAAGCTGGTGAATTAGAGATCATATATATGTATATAGAGAGATACTGTTGTTTGAAGGTTAAGTTATAAGGGATTTTGAAGTTGGAATTGAAGTTGACTCCTCAACTACCAAGCAAATGAATAAATTAAAGGTTTTATCTTTCTATTTTTTATTTGCTCTCGAGGTTTGATATCTATATTAAATTTCGATTAATTTAGATTTGCATCATGTAAAATCTATTAAAGGAAGTAAGTATGCTTTCAAACAGAATTTTTCGTATCAAGAGCTCAACAAAACAAAGATCTCTTAATAAGAATAGAAGAATCCTATATATCTATCTCAACACTACTCTTAAATAGTAATAAGATTTTTATTTACTCCCTTAGTCCCATTAATGTGACATCATTTGACTTGATACGATATTTAAGAAAAAAAGAAAGATTTTTGAAACTTGTTGTTTAAAACAATTTTTAGATATTTGTGTGGTTGAAATTCATTTCATGAAGGTTAAAATTAAATTGTTTCTAATTATAGTAAGATGATATTCTTTTTGGGATGGATTAAAAAGAAAAGAGTGTCATATTTTCATGAGACGATTAGTATTTAGCTCACATATACACAGGGAGTGCCAACAAAATGTACATATTTTAACATGTTGTAATTAATTATTTATCTTATTTTTAAATTATTAGTGTCACTAAAAATAATTGACGACTTAAAAGATGTTTTTATATTATCAGTATAGCTAAATTAAACTACTTTAAGTATGCAATAATAACGGTATGAATTACGTACGTACTTTAAGAAGTAGCATATCTCCATCCATTTTCTTCTTGCGGTGGTTACATATTAACATATTGCTGCCTTTTGTCTTCATAAGCAAACATGCAAATTTTTGTTGATAAAAATACATATCAATTGACTATGATATGTTAGTAGTTTCTTGATTTTTCGAGTGTTCTATTTTTTCGAAGCTTGTACACTTTTATTTACAATGTAATTGTACAAAAATTGAGAAAAGCAAAATAATTGAGAAAATCAACGAAATTTGAAATTAAAAAAATGTATGTTAATTTGATTTATAATTTAATAAATCAACGTAATTAATTTAGTAATTTTTAATGAAAAAAATAAGCCAATTTAACGTATTAAGCCGGTCAAAAAGTATGTGTCCCACGTCTAAGGCCTCGTTTGGTCATGTGAGATAAAATCAGGATTTGAAATCATGATATGAAATCATATAAAATGAAGTTGAAGTTTTGTTTGGACATGTAATTTGAATTTTTAAGTCGTAGTTCTTGCTCATAACACAAAAAAGCTCACAAGTTGTGAAAACTATCAAAATCTCTTCAATTCTTTATACAATCTTATCAAATGAGAAAAAATATAATACAATATCACAAAGCTAATTCAAGAAAAAAATACAACGTTTATTAATTGAATTTTAGTTCTATAAAAAATAAAACTGAACATGTGTTGTAGTGTACTACTCTTTATTAAGATCCTCTCACATAGTACTGTCAATCTCCTCGCGGTGAACATGCATTTCTCGATCAGATGACCGAAAATAAACCAATATTATTACTTCGAGTTGTCTGTTAGTCAATACCAGAAATATTTCATCATTCTCTTGATATTCTTGCAAAAATTATATAACATTGCACGAGATATGACAATTTTACTTGTGTGTCAATGATTGACATAATGGTTCATGTTTTATTTCAATGAGAAATCAAAAGTTCATTTGATCAGATTGCACGATCTCATTCACATCCTTTGAAATCCTGAGAATGATAACATAATCTTTTGTATGAAGCTAAAAGTCATTCGTTTGAAAACCAATATTAAAAACATAATATTTATCTACCAATAAAACAGTGTTTTTAAAAACGTTTACGGGGTGAGTCTCGTGGCGGAGCGTACCAAAAATGCTCTTGGGTGTAATTAAAGATGTAGATCCATAAGGCGTAAGTCCTAAAATTTAAGGCGTAAGCCCCAAGCATAAAAGCGTAAGTCCCGGGCATAAAAGCGTACGCTCGGGCGTTTGTTTTTATTTAAAACATTTTTTGCTCTAAATAATTTTTTTATTATTGGTGCAATGATATTTCTCAAATAGTAATTATAATACTTTTTTTCTTCATTATTGCTTATTACAATACTTATCTCAAATAAAAATCATAAATCATTGAAATGTTTACTTTTGCTTATTCTATTAGTAATAAAACTATAAGATTGAATATACATGAGACTACGCCCCGTAGATCCATGAGACTTACGCCCGGTGTCTCGGAGCTTACGCCTCACCTTGTACTGTATAAAACGCCTCGCCTCACGCCCCGCCTTTTAAAACACTGAATAAAAATAACATTTTTTTTTATAAATAATTTAAAAAACACACACAACGGAAATGAGATAATTTCGTGTAAATAAATTAATATTATTTTAAGAGATGACTTTTTTCCAAAAGTTTGGAATTGGTAGGGGTGTAATTTACCATCATGTGATGGAAATAGAAATTGATAAGAGTATAATATCAACTAGTATAAATTTTGTTACATAATCATATAAATAATAGTTTGATAGATATAAAATGATGAGTTTTTTTTTTTTATAAAATATAAATTTGTGAGTTAATTTTTATATTTTAAAAAAGTAATACTATAATATGAAATTCTCAAAATAATTTTTTTAGAAAAAATCATAGTAAAATAAAAACTCGTGTCCAAACATTAATTTTTAAAATTTCAAATCACCTAGATGAAATCAAATGCACACGGTACTAAACATGCGTACAAGCTAGGCCAACAGGACCGTTTTTATTTGGGCTCACAACTATCGGTCCGGTCTGCGTCTGAACTCTGGCGATCAAATTTTCTCTCTGCTACTGTCTCAACTCTCACCATTGTTACTTCTTTCACTTTGTATTTACTTCTGTCTCCCGCCCATTTTCTTCTATGGCACCGAAGAAGAAACCTCAATCATCCAAAGGCAAAGGTTCTTCTTCCACAGGTCCCAAATTGCAAATTTCTGCTGAGAACGAGAATCGCCTCCGACGATTGTTGCTTAATTCAGGCCGCTCCACTCAGTCTCCGAATCCGATTCCAGCAGAGGATGCTCTCTCAAAAGTGCAGAAGGCCAAGAAACTTCGTTCTATTTACGAAAAGCTTTCTTGCGAGGGCTTTTCCAATAATCAAATTGAACGTGCTTTATCCGCTATCAAGGTACTCTACTAATCAAGAAAACGTCCATCTTTCCAATCAGTGTAATTTCATGTAAACTTTTTTTAAAAAAATCAATTTCGTCAAGATTATTTTTATCATGAAATTTCAAGAAAGACCATATATATGTATATCATGTTATATGCATTAGGTAATATATATATATATATATATATATATCTAATTTTAGACAAGCCAGACTCATGTAATTTCAAGAATGGTCATGTATTATACTTTTTAAAAAGAAATCAATTCATCAAGAATATTTTTTATCTCCTATTCACGGTGTTATTTCAAGAAAGACTGTATATATGCATTATATATACTTATATATACAAGGCAGACTCATGTAATTTCAAGAAAGTAGAATTGTGGCAATATCAAAGAAAGAATGGTATATGATTACTGTTTTTGACACATAGAATGGATTCCTTTTTGGTTATTTGGAGATATAATCAGACACATTCTCTCTGAAATAGTTTTTAATAATATTTACCATTTCAAAAAAATTACAAAGGAGAGAGCCACGTTTGAAGCTGCTTTAGATTGGCTATGCTTGAATTTGCGAGGAAATGAGCTTCCTCTGAAGTTTTCAAGTGGTACTTCCCAATTGAACGAAGGTATTGATTAAAAAAGTTGTGTTTAATTTCCAGACTCAGCGATATTGAGGAATTTTGTGTTAAGGAGAAAGAAGTTAAGTTCATGAATATGCATTTTTCGCAGGTTCTGTTGGTATCATATCAACTGCTCGACAAGATTGGGTTCCTTCAGCAGATTCATCTGTGGCAGAAGTTAAAGATGAGAAAATACCTAAAGTTTCAGTTGTGCCGAAGGGTCGAAGTGATAGTGAATCTCTACGTACAGTTGAACGCGCACAAGCTGATTGGATCCGTCAGTATATGGAACAACAGGAAGAGGTATTTATACAGTTCTATTTGATACTTCTAGTTCGACTGGCGGGTACAATAGGTCTGTGGTGCTAAATTACTGCACTGTGTATGATTTCAGCTTTTGTGAATTATCTGTCTACAGTGAAACCAAAGGTAACTGACAAAGGTTCTGCAGGGGAGTGCCTATGCCTAGTTAGCTACTGCATGCTTAACACTTCTAACATATTGTTTTTGTTTCACAGCTACCTGTTGTCTTAGAAAAATATAACTAAGATTCATGATAAAGAATTAGGACATGATGCTGTTCCCTCAATGCTGCTCGGACTCTTCAAAAATGTCAATGAGCGTGTGTCGGATCCTCCAAAAATAGTGTATTTTTGAAGGATCGGACACGGGTGTGACAACATTTTTGGAGAATCCGAGCAACTTAGCTCTCCCTCCTAGATTTCATCATCACTTGCTCTAGTTTAATCCATATACTTTTTGCTGTTTTTGGTTAGCTCCCTGAGCTAAGTACTGTAACAATTTATTGGAGCTACATCTACTTATCTTTGTGACTTTCTCATCCGTTTGATGCCATCAATGAAACACCTTATTTCATCAAAAAAAGAAAAGAAGAATTAGAGCACGAGTCCTGACCTAAGGCAGCTAGACTTCGTCGAAATCTATCTTTAATCCCATTTCAATCTGAAACAAATTCTCTGTTTTTTAATCTTAAAGTTTCCCAATATTAAAGATTTAAAAGCCACTGAAATTCAAAGTGTGCAACGCTGAGTCTATACATTCTTCTTTTACTATGCATATTTGCAGGATGAAGCTGAAAGTTGGGAATCTGGTTTTTTTGACGATGGTTCCCTAGAGCAGGTAAATCTCATGGCAACTTTTTCCATGTTTCTACACTAATAAATCATCAGTTCACTTGCTTTGTGTCGCACAGCCTCTTTAGTAATGACTATCTGATGATGTAGGCTTTCCTTTTATCGGTATCCATTTCCCAGTTCATTGTAGTAGTATGTTCAGACTTTAGGTTGGGCTGGTGGATGGAGTAGATATATGGTTTACATTCTTGGAAGGCTTGTATGGCTATTTCTCTTGCGAAAATGACATGTTTATGTAAAATTGAATCTGGATATTGTAACAGTTAGTTCCTTAAAGCATTTAACCCTTTTTCCTGTTGTAGCAAATTGAATTTTGTCTTATCAGAGTAAATATAAGATCAATATCCCTCAAAACACTTGTTACTCGAAGAATATGAAAAGCATGCTACTGGTCTTGATTCATGTTTCACGTCAACAGGTCCCGCGGAAAAAACGTAGTGTTGAGTCCATTGTTCAAGAATTTCATACTGCTAGGCTGGAAGCTATTCATGCAAAAGAGCGCGGTGACAAAAAGGGCCAGGAACAAGCCAGCCGAACCATTCGGAAGATCAAGCAGGAGATATCTTCTCTAGGTTGAAAACTTTTGATATTGTGCTTTCATTCCATTACTTTAGCAAGTTTAACTTATGACATTTATTATAGGACTACCGGATGATATCCTGGAATCTGCACACGAAAGTGCTTCCGACCATGCAGTGTTAGACATGGCCTCAGAAAAACTTGATGTTGACGATGTTACTTCACACAATTTCAGAACGTCCGATATTCATGAACATGAGATAGGAATGGACCAAGTGTCTGTCAATAACAACTCTAATGAGTTCATCGAAGACAATCCATCAAGTGTTCCGTTAGGTGACAAGGCGGCTTCAGGAGGAGAACCAGAAGACGTAGAGCTTGGTGATTTCTTATTTGAAGAAGATTCCTCCGCTGATGTGTTGGCTACTGTACTAGAACTGCAGAAGAAAGAAAAGATGAGAGAGTTATGCAGTCAGAAAAACTTGGAGAAGTTAGAAGGTATATGGAAAAAGGTAAAAGTCTGGTACCTGATCTTATGAGTTGGTTGTAAATTTTTCACTGTAGATTATAATCTAGAGCACCTCTTTAGTTACCTAAAAAACAAAGAACATTTGGAGCTCCTCTATTGGTATAAAGAAGGATACAATAGGAAAAAGATGCCTGATCAGTAGTTTTAACTTAAATAAGGTAGCCTCTTAAAGTGAACAAAGTATGCTTTCATTGTTTTCCTTTTCAATGTAGTTACTTTGACAGGATAAGGTGTAATTTGTCTCTGTTTTTATTAGTTTTGAAACAACCGATAGTGTTATTGCATTAAAGGGTGTGGCCTAACGGTTAATGAAGTTGGTTGAAACCTTGTTGGAGACCAAGGTTTAAATTCCAAGACAAAAAAACCTAGGTGATTTCTTCCAATCTGCCTAAGCCTTGGTGTGCTGAGTTATCCGGTACTCATGTAAGTTGGAGGTAGCAGGTATCCCTGGAATAGTCAAGTGCGAGCAAGCTGGTACAGAAATTATTGTTTTAGAAAAAAAGAACTGTTATTTTTATTAAGGTAAACTGATACTGTTAAGAAGGTTAATCCACGATGAGCCCGTATGGACCTGTTCTGTAGCGTGAAGTTAAACCACCCCCTCTAACAACATGTGATGCAAAATGTGAACCATGTTAGATTTGTGTCACCCCTTTTCTTCTTGAGGTCTTCTTGCTTTTTGTTCTTAAGTTGTTGTTCCTTCCCTAAAAGTGTTACAACTGTTGGCATAATTGCAGGGAGATCCACAAAAGATTCCAAAGGCTTTTCTTCAACAACTTTGTCAAAGATCAGGATGGGAGGCACCAAAATATGCGAAAATACCTGGAAAAGGAAATATTACAAGTTACTCAGTTAGTATAATGCGCAAATCCAGTGGGAGGGGTAAGAGCAGAAAAGCTGGAGGGCTAGTAACAATTGAGCTTCCTAGTCAGGATCATGCTTCTTCTACTGCTGAGGTATGTGTAATGCTTTGTTCATACTGTTATTGCATTTGTTGTAAGTCCATAAAAAAAAGGAAAGAGAAGTTAATGATAATTGCAGTTCTACTATTTGGCCGTTACACAACGTTTCAGTTTGTGGGTGTAAAATATACCCTAACAGGGAAAATTTCATGTATTCACATCAAAATAGGAGTGTGTCATTTATCCCTTCGTTTCTTGTAAGATAGCAGTTGAATTTGTTTAGCTATATATACATTGTTTGTCGCTGGAGTTTTTTCTTTTTTGATAATGTTCATTGATTGGCATCAAGAAGTTGCAATGGTTACAAAAATAGATATGCTAGCTCCGTTTGCCCCTGTAGTTTAGCGGACTGAATTTTTGTTCAGATCGCGCTATGTCAGGGCCTCTAGACACTACTAAATAATATTGGAAACTTTGGTTTTCAAGCCATCAAACTGATTATTGACCTTTTTTCTATCTAAGCATTTGATCTATTTCTCTAGAGTTTTTCCAGTTTGTTCTGTAGGCTTGTTCAATTTGCACTTTGACACTGCCCAAAGCCACACTTCGCGTTTCAGATTATCTTTTTGCCTTTTAAGACACCTTTGAAGGTTTATCTGGAATAGATGTTAGCTCGTAACCCAAAAGATTTGTGACACTATTGAGAAGGTCTTAGGGATATATATGGTGAGAGACTGTCTTGAAACATTAAAGTAAATTATGGTAAAGACAGATTCTTCTGATTTATTTTCCACTGCTAAATTCTCTCTTTTTTCCTTTTGTTTCTCTCCTCCATAATTCACATATCTTCTTTTATTTTCTGGGAGGATTTAAAAATGCCTGAGCTAGAAGAGAGTTTGTTTCTGGTCCAACTGCAGTTTCAACTGACTGGAAGAACAAAATCTCCTACTTGAGAAGTGAGCAGAGAAATAAAAAACGTTCTGTTGTTGAACACTAAGAAACTGTGAATTTACCTACAGAGGGCCAGTAGTTTGGGCAGGAGAAGGATGCACCAGTATCCCCACAAGACACTTGCAAGGGCTATCTGTAAGAAGGAAGAGAGTAGAAGTTGATACCATTAATCAAATGTGTATTTGCATGTGTAATTCACATAATGGGTCTTTTGGATGCAAAATCAATTGGAAATGAAAAATGTCACGATTTAGAGGAATAAATATGCGAAATTATAGAAATTCTTAACATGGTTGTAAGAAAGAAGGTCTGTATTCTCTGTACATATACGAACTCTCTCTTTTTGCTATTTTTATGAATAACATTGCTGTACTTACTAAAAGAAAAGGAAAATATCAAATTATTGAAACATGAAGGGTATTGTGACAACCCCACTTATTTTTAGATTAATAATGATGCTATTGAAGTGTAATATCCTGGCAAGACAAGAAAATAAATACTGTTCCAGGAGCTTTTGCCGCTTTTACTTTTTGTGCAATAGGTATGTATTGGACTTCACCATGATGTGTTTTTGCATCAGTCTTAACCCCTTTGTGGATCTCCCTCTGTTTTGTAACCCCTCTTGAAGTTTTATGGCTAGTTCATAAAATGCTGGTAAGAGGCAGTTCATAGAGCTATTGTTTTCTCTTCTCTATTTGCTTTCCCATGGTTGACAGGACTCTGCTATAACTGTGATGTCATTTTCTTGTAAAAAGCATTTGATATTTTTTTCTATAGGTCTTACTTAGATCTGATGTCACGTAATTGCAACTTCGATGAAAATACAATCTAATGTTGTAGTTTGGAATGACCAGTGTTCTTATAAGGAAAATCACAAAATTCATGATCTTGGTTTCAGGAACCAGAGATCTTATTAATTAACTGGAATTTGCAGAGTTCTGTTGTAAAAACACTTGCTTACTTTTTTTTAGTTTGCTATGATTTTTGTTTTGAGATGTGATTCTAAAACATGGTTCTCTTCTTTTTTGAACTGTGATTTGCTCAGGATGCACAAAACAGAGTTGCAGCGTATGCTCTCCATCGCTTGTTTCCAGATCTCCCAGTTCACATGCCAATTACCGAGCCATATGCATCACTTATTTTGCAGTGGGAGGAAGGTCATTTTTCTAACTTCACGTGCAGTCAAATGTTTAATATTGATATTACATTAAGCATTTTGGTAACTCAATTTTATACTTCACCCTGATCAAATTGGTCTCTTGTAGCCATAGAGCCCATAATTGTTTATCTAATTTTTTTACTGCTAACCTTACATTGATAAACCGTTTTTTTTTGATTGATGAAAGTTATCATAGAGAGATAATACACTCAAAAATCTTTGTCCAGAGGTAAAACTTATGCTACAACATCTATGAAAACAAGGAAAAAGAGGGAATTTATTTTGAAGCATCCCACGTAAAAAGAATATTCCCTCCAAAATTTATTTCAACCCTTAAACGGTTTCACTGATGTAGGCAGCATAATTCTCTTCTGTTATTTTTTTATCCGGCTGATCTCTTAGTGGTTGCACACCTCATTAACAACCTGAAGAACCCGAGTCTGTGTCAGTTAGATTCGCAAGGTCTGGTCTGATGTCTCCACCTCTTTCATGTGCATGGGGGTCTTTTCTGGGACAGGTGATTCTGTGAAAGATATTGTTGATGATCAAGTGGAACGAAGGGCCTATTTTGTGGATTCATTGCTGGAAGCTAGCAGTTCAGAAACCGTAACTCATTCTGATGTCTCCAATAATGCTAGCAAAGAAAAGTTTTTACATCCTCACACCACCGAAGATAAGATGGTGCCTGTTGATTTTACAGGTGAAGTATGCTTATGGATTCTTTTCTGGTTTGCATCAGAAAATAATTTGAAATTGTTACCTATTTTCTTAAAACACTGCAAAATGTATGGCATTTCTTATGAAGCTGGTATTGGTAGAATTTGAATTTCTCTTTTGCTTTATTTTATTGATTTTGCGTCAACCATGGATCTAGATTAAGACTGCTTTTCAAAGAATTGCTGATATAATGAGTCTTTAATATTTGGTGATCGTGTCTATATACATTTTGTTCTTTTCTGTTCATTTAGCTGGCAATAAATGATTTATTCTGATGTCTACTGCAGTTCAATCTGTGCCTTTCTAACGTAGCTTGTTTTTCATTTTTCCTTCTTTTGGGGAAGATATGACTCATAGGTAAGAATCGCAAAACAAGCGAACTAATTGTCTCGTGCTGGTGAAAATGGAAGTACCTCAAACAGATAATGTTTTCTATTTAGTTATAGGTTCAGCATATTGCCCTTAGGGGAGAGGTAAAGTGGTAAACAGTGAGTTTTAGTTATTGACTTTTACAAGATCTTGTATACCTGTTAGTTTTTGCAGGTTTGTGGAGGCTTTTGGGAGTTCATTGCTATTTCAGAATGTAAATGGTTCCTTTGCTGACTAATCTCTTTGTTTTCTGCAGCCAAAAATCCCCGTAAAGAAGCAGAAAGTCTCTCTCTGAAAAAGGAGCAGGAGGGTAGGAAGAAGTTGAAGAAGTACCAGGTCAGAGCCTTTCTAGTTCTATACTATTAAAATTATGTGGCACTGTGGATGAGATTGTGTTAGTGATGCTGTAACTTTAAGGCCATCTACTATGGAGTTGTCATTCACTTTGGGCTGCTTGTTACACTTTCACCTAGATAGGCATCACTGATGAATAACACAGATTTGAATGATGAAAGAATTTGAAAGATGACAATGAACAAAAGGTAGGAAAGATCCTGAAGACAGAATAAAAAGAACCAGAGGGCTCTAGCAGTTGCACTTTCGGCATTTTAGTAACAGTGAGGGATGTGATATGTATACTCTTCCTTTTCTTTCTTCTTTTTGGGGTGGGGGCTGGGATATGAATTCCGTTGCAAGCTAGGGTTTCAACTACTATATTTCTTTACATTTTTTAGTTTTGATACAAACGGCTCTTTTTCGTTTTTGTTGTAGAGGTTGTCTGCAGCTTTGCGAAGCCTAGGTTGGTTTCTCACTTTTTCATGTTATTTTGGTAGAGCTTTCATGACTTAACAACTGACCTGGGGCAGTTGTTTGCTGGGATTCTGAGGTTTCAGGTTGTCTGCATACGCTATAATGGTGGTTAAAGTTTATCCAGCCTTACATCATGCATTTCCGTAGCAGTCATTGCATAGTGGCTTTCCTTATTTCCCTCTTTTCTCTTCATAACTTTGATTTTTTTTTTACTTTTATCATTGATGTTATTTTTTTTTTACTTTTATCATTGATGTTACTTACCTCTTTGTCTGCTTCAATTTCTGAAGATATTTAATTATGTTCTCCAAGCAGGAAATGTTAAAATCACGGGCTTCCCTTCCTATTGCTGACTTAAAAGGCGAGATCCTGCATTCACTAGAGGAGAATGATGTTTTGGTCATTTGTGGGGAAACAGGTTGCGGGAAAACAACCCAGGTGTTGAATTCTTAAATTTTGCCTTTTTTCTGTACCAAAATTACTTCAATACTGTGTTGAGGCGCAGCTTTCAATTCTGTTTAGGTGCTACTAGTTATGTGCTTTGGTCCTGTTTTCCCATTCTTTGGAGAACTTTCTTTCCCTTGTTTTATTGCAATGATCCTAGCTTGACGTGTTTTGTCAAATCAATCTTTTTTCAAAGGGGAATAGCA
Organism: Solanum piurae; assembly: GCA_029582685.1. Classification (NCBI taxonomy): domain Eukaryota; kingdom Viridiplantae; phylum Streptophyta; class Magnoliopsida; order Solanales; family Solanaceae; genus Solanum; species Solanum piurae. The sequence continues at coordinate 19,856 of JAJOOO010003590.1, forward strand.
AATCAGTGCTTCTT
>JAJOOO010003591.1:0-20111 GCA_029582685.1 Solanum piurae
CACCAGTGTCCACAACCCAGCTTGACTCATCACAAGCAATATTTATCATATCTGCATCAAGGACGGTAACAAGATCTTCGGTGGTGACGGTGGCTAGGAAATTTTCATTGCCATCTTCTTTAGTTTCCTCTTTGTTTTTGTTTTCCCTCTTCAACTTCCTGCAGAACTTCTTTGTGTGCCCTTTTATGCTACAATGATAGCACTCAATATCCTTAAGTCTGCCTCTGGATTTGCTCCTATTTTGTTCTCTATTTTGAGAACCACGAGTTTTGTTTCTCCCCCTGGAGCCAGTTATCAGGACATCCGACGAAGAAGAACCTTGAGATTTTCTTCTCATCTCTTCGTTCAAGACACTACTCTTGGAAGAATCCATTGAGATCACACCATCAGAAGCAAAATTTGACAATAAAGTTCTAAATGTTTCCCAAGAGTCTGGTAGGGAACCAAGTAGAAGCAAGCCTTGAATTTCTTCATCAAATTTAATGCCCATAGCAGATAACTGGTTCATGATCCCCTGAAAATGATTCAGATGATCTGTCATCGGAGAACCATCATGATACTTTAAACTCAACATCTGCTTTATTAAGAACATTTTATTATTGCCAGTCTTCCGAGCATACAAACTTTCAAGATGCTCCCATATGGTTCGAGCATGTGTCTCCCCAGAAATATGGTTCAACACATTATCGTCAACCCATTGCCTAATGAATCCACAAACCTGTCTATGCAACAGATTCCACTCTTCATCTGTTTTATTATCAGGCTTTATAGTGGTAAAGACTGGTTGATAAAAATTCTTGACATAAAGCATATCTTCCATTTTCCCCTTCCAAATGGCATAATTAACACCATTTAAAGTAATAATTCTACTTGTGTTGGCTTCCATCGTTTTCCCCCAAAAAACCAAAGTAAATCTTTTCTGATGTGGAAGTTCAGACTGTGCTGCAACCACAGAGCATACTCAGATAAAACTTTGACTTTGATACCAGTTTGTTGGGAAAACGCGGATAATATATATGGTCAAATGATAGAAATAAAATGGGAAAATAATGACAGCAAGAATTTTACGTGGAAACCCTTTTAAATAAGGGAAAAACCATTGGCCAAGATGAGTAATTGATATCACTATAGTAAGGAATTTTTACACCGTGTAGTCACGAATACAATACTCAAAGTGACTACTACACACTCAAAAGGAATAACACTATTTTGATTTTCCACCTTACTAAAAATATCGCTCACACTCTATTTTTCTTCACAGACTATTTTCTTGTATAGTCTATGGAAACCTCACAACTCTCTATATTTTTCTTTCTCTGTGAATTGGTGTCTTACAAATGAGCTAATAAGCTCCTTTTATAGAAGAAATTTGCAGCAGCAAATTTCAACACCATACACTATATGTCAAAGTTGTGCCACCGAAAGTTTATAATTTCTCAACATTTGCTGTGTTTTTCAACATTTGCTGCTATTGCAATTTGCCAACAATTGATAATTGCATGCAACAATTGTTGAAGTAAACAATGGAATATTGGGACTGGACCCCACAACGATTTCACGTGCAATAGTACAATATTTTCTTCTCTTGCAACGTCATATGTTAAGATGTTCTTAGTTTAGCTGCAGTAATATTTCTACTGAACTTCTTCTCACCTTATATTTCTACGGAACTTCTTCTCACCTTCTCTCACATAAAGTTATTATTTCTACTAAATATATAAATCGACGATTGGACATTCCTTACATAAAATTGTGGAAAAAATAATGTTAAAAAATAGGCAAAAGTTTAGGGGAGGATCAAAAGTGCACCAATATTGCAAACATGAGGGACTATTAGTGCTCCATGTGAAAACTCAAGAATGACTTTGAGTCTTAACCAAAAAATGAGAGACTATTTTGTGTCTTCTCTCAACTGACTCCATAAACCAGTTGGTATGAAGAGCAAAATTGGCCACTTCACAAACCCGGGACTACATACAATGATTAAAAATATTGATTGAACTTTTTCTCCTTCATTAAACACTTCATCAATCCATTAAAAATATTGATGGAACTTATTCTCCTTTCATTAAGACGCTCCACAATAGGCAAAAATATTATTTACTATTATTCTCAAATTATTGTTTAATTAATTTTATAATATTTAGGACATTGAAATCAATTAAAATTCTAATTATTAAGTTATAGAAAATCCTAAATAAAATAATATTATTTTGCCGGCGGTTCGGTGATCGAGCGAAGGCTATGATGAATTTCAACATGGTGAATTTCAACTTAAGACTGGCGGTTCGGTGATCGAGCGAAGGCTTGGTTCCTCCCTCGCTGTACCGAGGGAAGCCTTTATCACCCGAATTTCTTGATTCACGGCGTCAAGTATTTGAACTTTAGATCTCATGACTTGACCTGTAGACGGTGATACCGCCACCTTTGGTGACGTGATCCTTTCTTATTCACTTGTGCTGGTGGAGGAGAGGTCGGCACCTGTGTTCTGGGGACTTCAACCTAATTTCAACTCTATCCCTCTTCATCTACTAGAAATTAATAATACTCGGTGAATCCTAAAATATATATTTTTTCGACTTCTGTTTGTATATGGTGAATTTCAACCTGATGAATTTCAGCATCAGGACTTCAACCTAATTTCAGCTCTGTCATCAACTGAAGCCTTTCCGATAGCTAAGAATAGCCTACCATATATAATGGGGACTTCAACCTCGATTTCACAATCCAATACCACAATCAACTGTAAATACAAACTTATCTACTTTTAAGAGATGTATTTCTTCTAATTGACCTGAAGTGACCTTTTGATTGACCGGAAGTGGTGAATTGACCGGAAGTGGCCTTTTGATTGATCGGAAGTGGTGAAGGAGGTGGAGACGGTGAAGGAAGGTGGAATTGCCATAATATGGAGGATTACTGAACACATTAAGTGATAATTATAACCATGCAAAAATTATCACATAATTCTACAAATAGCACAAAAATTAATAGTTGACATATATTTATACACAGATGAGTACTAAACCATATAATATTTTTGTCCGAAACTTTCCATTCTTATCTTTGCTTTCTCCATTTCGTGTTTATTTTTGCTTCAGTATTAATGTCTCGGGAACAATTTCAGTATTATTGTCTTAGGAATATGTAGAGTTATCGTCTGGATTTTGTTTAGTTGTAGTTATGAGATTACTTTCTTAAAAAGTTATACCATATCATGTAAACTTTTTTATAATAGAGATGATAGTATAACATTTCGAATAATCCTCAAATAAATAGTACTTAAATGATATCCAATATATTCTAAAACCCAAATTAGTATCTAGATAAGAGTGACCTATTTCTTAATACATTCTCTCTATTTACTTTTTTACCCTGTTATTTTCTTAAGTGAATATTGAACCATTCAAGTATTTATCGAATGACATTTTTATTAATAATAAAAAAAATCAAAAAATATCATATATCATCATCATATATATATATATTATTATTATAAGTAGAAAGCTCCTAACCTCAAAGTTGGATTACCATTTTACCCTTATCTTATCCCTAAAATAAATTAAATATTAATATCTATTTAATTAATTAAATATTAAGTAATACTTAATTATATTTAAATTCATGCATCAACCAAGATCTTAATGAAATCATATATTCATGTACCTCGACTTAATGCAAGATCTTAAATGTGGGTAATGAAGAGTCTAATAACCTTCAATTTAAATTTATAAGATAAGTGAGGGTAATGAAAAGTTTATCAAAGACACTCACATAACATTATTTATATTTCCTTCTTTCATCCAAATTTGTGCTCATATTTCATTCTACATTAGGTTAGTCTACATCATTTGTAAAAAATTCATTATCAATTTGTAATTGTAAGAATTCTTATTGATTCATTTATTAGTATTCTTTAAAATTTCTTGCATATTCATCTTCTTTTTGTTGAGAAATATGTAAATTATAATAGTTACAAGATGAATATTCTCCAATATGAAGTTGTAAGTGAATTTTTATTTTTTATATCTCCATCTTTTTGAGTATTTAAATATAACTTCGTAATTGATTACTATATTTTTATATTCTTCATTTCTTCTATCTTTAGGATATAAATATAATCAAGCTAATCCCAATTTATATTTATAATTAATTATTTTGTGGGTAAGCATGTTAAATCCCACATAATATTTTTACAACAGACTCGTAAAAGAGTAAGTCTTTAATAAAGATTTATAGTTATGTATTTTTCGTTGTTTGATAATCATTTATCTTTTAAAAACAACATGTTTGTATTTTTTCCTTTTTATATGTAATCTCAAATGTTTATAAAATCCATGTACTTAACTATTACAGAGAGGTACAAAAATTAGTGCACAAGTAAAAATAGAATAAAAATAAGGGAAAATGCATAAGTAACCCCCCAGCCTATGCCCAAAATCCCTGAGACACACCTAACTTTTACTAAGGTCCTATTACCCCCGAACTTATTTTATATATAATTTTCTACCCCTTTTCGGCCTACGTGGCACTATCATTGAAAAAATTGTCAACATGCGATGGGCCCACAAGATAGTGTCACGTAGGCCGAAAAGAGGTAGAAAATTATATATAAAATAAGTTTGGGGGGGGGGGTAATAGGACCTTAGTAAAGATTAGGTGTGTCTCAGCGATTCTGAGCATAGGCTAGGGGATACTTATGCATTTTCCCTAAAAATAATGTAAAGTAAAAATTAGTGCAAATGTTACATTGAATTTTATTGTATTAGAATTCATATTTAATTTTTTATATACAGATCCTTTAATATATAGTTCAAGAAATATAGTGTATCTGTATTTTTAACATAGTCGTGATTTCTTTTCTGTTTATTTTTTTATGATTTTAGTTTTCTTATGCATATGAAACATTTTGTTTATAGCAAGTGGATTTCTGACAAAATGTAATTCAATTAATATCACAATATTTTTGTCTATATATTTTAGGCATACTACATAAATGTGTCCTTTAACTTGGCCTCATTTTACGTTTATGTCCTCCAACTTTGGATATGCACGAGTAGACACTTAAACTTGTATAAAGTAGAACAAGTAAACACACGAGTCCTACATGACACAATACATGTAGGACACCACGTAGGACAAAAAATGACATGTAGGATGTCATGTAGGACATGTGTGTCTATTTGTTCAATTTTATACAAGTTTAAGTGTCTACTTGTGCACACCCAAAGTTGAAGGGTATAAATGTGATTTGAAGCCAAGTTAAAGGGCATATTTATGTATTATGCCTATATTTTAATGTGATGTCTTTTATTATGGATGTCATGTCTTTATTTACTTTTCCTTCTTTTCCGTTTGAACTTGTAATTTTTCTATAAATTTAATGTTACACCACCTAGACATTTTGTAATATTTTTCTTTATACGTATCTTTTTTATTGCCAATTTCTTTTTTGATTATTAAAACTTACATTTAGTAATTAAAATATATTAATTCCTCTGATATAATAAAAGATTTTTTTTCATGAAGCTTAAAAAATATCAAACCTCCAACATCTGACATAAGATTTTCATGCTATATTTTGTGAAGAGTTATATGCTTATGTCAAACTTACATACAAAAGGACTTAACTTTGAACTTAGCGATGAATATATATATGCTCCACTATGATATATTTACTTATATAAATTAACTTTTCTAATATCTATTAGGGGATAAACGTGCAACGCACGTTAATGGAGTCAAAAGACTCAAAACCTCTACTACTGCCAACAAACATTCATGTGAACTTATATGTGTAGGCTGCACACTTTAAACACAATTGCTGTAGTATGATTTACAGACGCAAATAGAGATTTATGCCCCATCTTAATAAGTAGTAATTCTACACAGATGCAGAGCTAAGTAGGGGTTCGTGGGTTCGGATAAACTCAATGTTTTTTCATAAATCATATATTTGTATTAGAAAATTAAATAAATAAATAAATAAATAAATATATATATATATATATATATATATATATATTAACTTGTGAATCCCCTAAAAGAAATTGATTGATGACTCAATGGTAAGAAAGGGGCAATGAAAATGCTTTCCACACTAGTATTATGGATTTGAACCCCACTATATCAACAAAAGTTTAAGAGCATGTTTTGCAATATTTTTCTCTTCTAACCTAAAATTTAGAACCCCAAGCTCCTAGTCTTGAATCCGCCTTTATTTCCACATAAAACTACATTTGTTTACTAAATGCAAAAATAATTCAATCTATTTTTTATTCCATTAATAGAAATAATCTATTTATTTCCAAATTTAACTAAATGGATCATCTATTTTTTTATTCCATTAATAAAAATAATCTATATATTTCCAAATTTAACAAGATACACATAGAAGCGTGAGTTGCGGCAGTCTATTGACATGTTTGTTGTTAATATATCTATGTAACCATTTACGTGTGAGACTATTGAAGAACATCATTTTCTTCCATACAAAATGTTGAGGAAATTCCCACTTTAATTATTCAAATTGTAAAAAAAAAATCAACTTTCTCCAAAAGAAGGGGAAATTTATATAATTTATTTTTGTTATAGATTAAAGATATGTCAGGCAATGAGCAAAATCAAGACATTCTTCAACAAGGAAAGAAACTTTCTGGCAAAACGTTAAAACGACACGACTCCTTAGAGTTGGAATCTAGCAAGGTCCCTGAGGTCAAAAAGGTAATAACAATTATATATATTCTATTTTTACCGTCTTTGAACCAAACTAATCCGGATTTATGCCAGAAAGTTTCATATTGCGGGATTAAACACTTTCTGTCAATATTTATGACTTCATTTTCGGGTACTTACAACCCCATCACAATTTCTAGTAATGAAAATTTTATGTTGTTTTGATATTGATGATGAAATGAAATAAGTCCGCAAAAAACCGCTTCATTCAAAAAATATTTCCCGCTCTGAAAATAACGGTCATTTGTGACCTTTTTGGGGGCAAACTGAACCCCACCCATCTCTATTTACTTCTTTGAAACATCAAATCCTGTCAGACAATGTAGTGCATATGGCAAGCACAGATAGTGTTATCCGTGCTTGCCATATGAAGATGGCGACTACAATGGGAGATGAAGGCCACGTGGCTTGTAGCGTTTGCGGGATTTGAGGTTTTGTGGTTTCACTCGCAGACCCAGTACTGCTGCTTTCATCAGTCGGCCTGTGAAACTACTACGGGGTGATGGCAGATGAGTGCAAATTAATTTTAGTTGGAAAATTCACTTACGAAAGAGCTGTTATTAAAGAAATCATATGGAATTTTATGGAGCAGACTCCCATTACAGGGCAAGGTCAAAATTGGGGCTTTCGACTACAAGCGCGTATTTATTGATTTTACTCACCTAGTTGATTTTAATTTCTGTCTATTTCAAGAGATTTATGGGTATTTTTGGATCGATTATGCGAATGTTTAAGCAACACAAATGAGAAAACATTTGCCACCCATGTGGGTTCTTCTGTTTGAACCCAAATTCCATCTCTTTAATTGGCAGTATCTCAAACAAATGGATGTATCTACCATTGGAAAATCTAGACTCAATATGGAAATATTAAGGGTAGAAGTCGATTTGTCTAAACCTTTACTGAAATCTGTATGGATTGGGTTGGAATTAAGGTTTGGGACCTGGTTTTAAAGGGTATGAACGAAAGCTCGAGTATGAGGTATCCCGGCTTTTTGGTCTTGCAAGCTACAAGCAGTGGCAGAGCCAGGACACGCAAGCACGGACTCATTCAAGGTGTTTGAAACCCACTAAAGACATCTGAAATCACTGGGCTACAACAATATGTTATGTCAAGGGTGTCCAAAATACGTTATTTAAACACTTCGTGTATCATTCTACTTGTATGTACGGTATTTTTTTTCCGACAAAGAATTGGACACCCTGACTTGCATGTGCCTCCGCCCCTAACTACAAGAGCATGCTACTATATGATCCGATAAAGATGTCATTGACAATCAGAGACGGACGGACACACATGTATAGGTGGGGTGCACAGTCGTTAACTTCGGAAAAAATCATGTGTCTATACTCTATATGTATATATATCTCGAAAAACTAGCAGAAATTGAAGTTTAAGTAAAAAGTGCAACCATAAAGGGCATAGAAGTGTGCTTGGTCCGCTGGTATAAGCTAAAGAAACAACTCGACCTGGGGTAAAAGATAAGACCCTTGGCACAATTCACATTGAGGAGGAGAAAGAACTTTCTAGAAATATTCAAGAGGTAGAGAATATAGTCAACACTGAACAACGAAGAAGTGAGGAAAGCTCGAAGAATAGCATCGAATAAACTGGCCACGGCTAACACAGCTTGTAAGGAAGCCAAGGGAGTTGAATTGGTTCTGGATTTGGGAACTCTACTACTTATGCAGGTGAAACAATAAACATGGTCCTGATTTAGGCTAATAAAATATTGATGAATCAGTAACAAGATTTTGGGATAACAATTAATGAGGGTGAACATCTAGAAGATTCAAGTGATACGAGATTTTATCGATTAAGTTCATTATATGGAATATATATTAGGGGATGGGATCGAAATGACCTTTAGAAAGACTAATTCAATTACTCGAACTTCATAACATTGAGTTTGTGGCTCTCGAGGAACCATTTTTGGACAACTCTTATAATTGATACTTTCAAAAGAATTCATGGATATGAACATGTAGTTTCTAACTCACACAACAAGATTTGATATTTTTGGAGTGCGATATAATATCTAAGAGCAGGCAACAAACTACTATGAAATGTCATCATCTTCTCAGCAATGACTATGTACCCTCAAACTTAATCCGAGTCAACTTGCATGGCTTATACTCTGACTTTGAAGATAGCCTGGAATACAAGGTGTTACAATATCTCCCCCTTGGGATCATTCGTCTTCGAATAATGATCATGGATAGGAAGGAATAGAAATGGAGATTTGATAATGACTTTTGCCCATAATTCCCAATTCTACACTAACAATTTCCACAAGTCCAAATTGTTCTCATTGGCATCAACTGTTGTTGTGATCAAAACTTTCAAGGACTTGTGGTGGAAATAATCAAACCAACTTGGAAACTTGAAAACATGATACATAGCATTGAAAAAAGAGAAACGTGATCATTGTCAACCATTGCTTCAGAGAAGAAATTAAATGAAGTAGCGGATGCTCTTGCCAAATATGTCACCAACATTTAAAGACAAGAAATGTTTTTCAGAGAAAGAGGTCTATCAATGGAGGAAAGAGCCCCCATATTATAGGATATTAGAATCAGCTGATCCAATATCTTCCTTTCATCTACTTAGTACAATTCTTAGCTTAGGCTTTCGCCAACATCTGTACCCGACATTTGTGGGATACTACACCGCCTTTTTTGCCCCTTTGATCTCCTTTTGTTGTCCCCGTGATCTTAATTATTCTTTTTCCAAATAATATACAAGGTAAGGGTACATCCAAACCTCCCACCATCATGGAAGGTGAATGCTTGGGTGGATGATTTTCTATTTTTGAAAGATTGACGATATATAATTAACTTACTTTTTCTTTTGACCAGGCATTAGAGTGGTCAGTGATACTGAAATTGGCGTTTCAGAGCATAGGTGTGGTGTATGGAGATATTGGAACGTCACCATTGTTCGTGTTTGCAACAGTTTTCCCAAATGGTGTAAAATTGGAAGAAGATATACTTGGAGCATTATCTCTTATCTTTTACACTATCACCTTGATCCCTCTCATCAAATATGTCTTCATTGTTCTTCGAGCTAATGACAACGGAGATGGTAACTTTATTTAGGGATCAATGGTAAAAATGTCTTTTATCTTTGATAGTATATCTAAAGTAGTCCATTAAAACATAGTACTTTTTATTGCAGGAGGTACATTTGCTTTATATTCATTGATATGTCGATATTCTAAGGTGGGATTAATTCCGAGTCAACAACCTGAAGACAAAGATGTGTCGACTTTTAAACTTGGTTTGCCAGATAGACGCACACGTCGAGCTTCAAAGCTTAAGTCAAAGCTAGAAAGCAGCAATTTTGCAAAGTTCTTTATGCTAATTGCCACAATGCTTGGTACTTCCATGGTTATTGGGGATGGCATCCTCACTCCCTGCATTGCAGGCACGTTGCGTAGCTTAATTCGAAAAATATCCACTTATTTTGAAACGGAGGGAGTATGATACTAATTTGATTTTTTCATTTAATTTGGTCAGTTTTGTCTGCTGTTGGAGGACTCAAAGCAGCAGCTCCCTCCGTCTTGACCGAAGGTAACTTCTTGCATTTTATTTTATTTTTCTTAAATTTTCATGTTGCTTTTCCACAGGAAGTAACATGCCTAAAATGTTGGATGCAGAAAGACTTATTTGGATTGCAGTAGCCATCTTGATATTGTTGTTTATGTTTCAAAGATTTGGAACTGAAAATGTTGGCAATACTTTTGCGTCTGTACTTAGTTTGTGGTTCATTTTCATTGCTGGTATTGGCATTTACAACATCGTGAAGTACGATCCAACTATTATAAGAGCTCTTAATCCTAAATACATCATAGATTACTTCAAGAGAAACAAAAAGAATGCTTGGATTTCTCTTGGCGGCGTAGTTATGTCCATAACAGGTATTCATTTCCTTACAACAACTTTTAAATGTACCGAGGAACTTATAATTACTAGGGGTAAAATAATTGAATAATTAATTGCAGGAGGCGAAGCACTATTTGCAGATGTTGGTCATTTTAGTGTTCTATCTATACAGATAAGTATGTGTTGTGTGACGTACCCAGCCCTCATATTAGCGTATCTTGGTCAGGCTGCCTTTTTAATGAAGAACATTGATGATGTTGCTGATACTTTCTACAAGTCCATACCTCGTAAGTAAAACATTTGTTCCTGAGTTTAAGTTCTATGCATTGATGATTTAAAAACTATATTCAAATCGGAGTAATGGCAAATCTCTATAATCTGTATTTAGTAACTTCTCTATAATACCTCGTAAGAGAAGGTTGTTAAGATCTCTTAGAATGCTCATTAGGTGTAAATGATGCTTTATCTGTGGTAATTTTTCGCGGTTTAACAAAAAAACTCATGTTATGTTTTCTCCTTGACAAGTGCAGATAGTTTATATTGGCCGGTATTTATCGTGGCAGTGTTAGCTGCCATCATAGCAAGTCAAGCCTTGATTTCGGGAACTTTCTCTATAATCCAGCAATCCCTGGCGTTAGGATGCTTTCCTCGTGTTAAAGTTGTGCATACATCAACCAAACATCACGGACAAGTCTACATTCCTGAAATTAATAACCTTCTCATGTTATCTTGTGTCATTGTCACTCTTACATTCAGGACTACTGAAAAGATTAGCAACGCTTATGGTAACGATTTCCAAGAGTTCCCTCTCTTCTCATATATATATAAAGTTGATATTCTTACATGTATGTGTATAAAACTTGAATCTTTTTTAGTGTCAATGTGAAGCAGATGTCTAACACGCGATAAAATCATTTGCTTACAGGAATAGCTGTGGTGTTTGTGATGGTACTAACATCGTGCTTCCTCGTGCTGGTTATGATCATGATTTGGAAAACTAACATTCTTTTTGTAATCATCTATGTTCTAATCATTGGCACGGTTGAGCTCATCTACCTAAGCTCAGTTCTTTACAAGTTTGATCAAGGTGGTTACCTTCCACTGGCTTTCTCTATGTTCCTAATGTTTATCATGTACGTATGGAACTATGTGTATCGAAAGAAGTACCATTTCGAGCTAGAACACAAGATCTCTCCCTTGAAAGTTAAAGAAGCAGTGGATGAAACAAATTATCATCGCCTACCCGGCCTTGCAATTTTCTATTCTGAACTTGTCCATGGAATTCCACCAATCTTCAAGCATTACGTGGAGAATGTGCCCGCGTTACATTCTGTCCTCGTGTTTGTTTCTGTTAAATCGCTTCCTATAAGCAAAGTTCCTGTAGAAGAACGGTTCCTCTTCCGGAGAGTGAAGCCATGTGATCTCTACGTGTTTCGATGTGTGGTGAGATATGGATACAATGATGTGCACAACGAGGAAGAGTCGTTCGAGAGATTATTGGCTGAGAGGCTGAAGGAATATATACGATACGATTCCATGCTTTCGATGAATGCAGCAAAGAGTAACAGAGTATCAACAGAACAAAGTAGCAACATGGAATTGGAGATTGATTGTGATATACAAGAAGACGTTACGTTTTCGAGGGAGAGAGATATAGAAGTGGTGGAGAGAGCTTATAGTGTTGGGGTTGTTCATTTTGTAGGAGAACAAGATGTGATTGCAGGCAAAGGGTCTGGTATTGCAAAGAGAGTTGTGATAAATTATGTTTATAATTTCTTAAAGAGAAATTTGAGGCAAAGTAGCAAAGTATTTGACATACCACACAAACGTATGTTAAAAGTAGGAATGATATATGAGCTTTAGCATGCTCTGACTAGCTATAGCTATGTTGTTCGAACTCTCCAAAAATATTGCCGTATTTGTGGTGTCGTATTCTCCAAAACTATATTAGTTTTGAAGGATCCGCCACATGTCCACAAAGCCGAAGCTAGGTGGGAGTTCGTGAGTTTGGACGAATTCACTAGCTTTTTCGTAGACCCTGTATTTGTATTAGAAAATTAAATAAATATACATGTATATTAAATTGTCAACCCCCTAACAAAATTGATTGACACCTCAGTGGTGAAAATGCAAAGGAAGCATGTTTTGCAATATTTTTCTCTTTTGTCCTCAAAATTTAGAACCTCCAAACTCCTAATCATTGCTCCGCATCTGCGTGTCCATTGACATTTTTGAAGAATTCCAGCAATCCGAAGCAAAATATACTTATTAATGTATTGGATAAGTAAACACTAAAGTATATATAGGTTTTTAGCTAGCAAAAAACAGAACATTTTGTTCTAATTTGTACACTGTCTTAAACATTTATCACATTTTATATGATAGATTATCTCTTCAACAAAATTTTCTTCTTGTGAAATCTTTCTCATGAATATATACACATAAGCAATTTTAGAATACTGAATTTGCGGTCCTGGATTCTTGTTTTTTGAAGTCAAGATCAGTAAAAAAAAGTTTACTTTTTTATTTGGAATTTTTATTTTGTAATAATTACTTTTTGTAAATTATACAGTTTATATATCCAAACAATTGTAACAAAATTGATTCATTTTAGTGAGATGGAAGCTAAGGAGTATATTTAGAATTCGATGTAAATATAGTTATCTTAATCAAGATGCAATGATTATAGTGGTGAAAAAATAAATAATCCTACGCCCTTCAACGGAAAATAATATATAAGTCAAATTCTGCATTTAAATGATATATGTTTAAAGTTGAACACCCTTGACAAAAGCTAAGTCTTTGGTGCGGTGGTAATGGGTGTCCATTTGAATCAAGAAGTTCCAAATTCAAAACTCAAATAACACATTATTTTTTCGTTTTATTTTGACAGTCACACACCATTATTCTTGAACACTCTTGATAAAATTTCTAGTTATAACACTATGAATTATTTTATTTTGACACTTACACACCATTATTCTTAAACACCCTTAATAAAATTTCTGATTATGTCACTACCAATAATTAAGCGATAATTTTTTTCATACGATACATGTTTGTCAAGCAATCAAAATCAATGAGGAAGATAGGCACCGACCCGTTATATAGAATATAGGTTGGTCAAAGTCCATAATGTATAGCACCAACGAGGTCCATGCATTGACCATGAATAATATATATATGTGAATAAAAATTACTTTCAAAAATAAATTTTTTTAGAAAAAGAATGGTAAGGTTTATAATGTATCTAAAATATTATTTCTTTCCATACGTCAATAAATATATATATATAGTGTATATGTTAATTAATAACTAATAAGAGGGTCGCACACAAACGATATGTAGTCGTACAAGTAATAAAGTGATTCAAAAATAGAGTGTCGAACTCATAAGGTTTTGTTTAAATTCTACCATGCATGCAAGTTCTTTAATTAGTCATGATAAGAAAAATACACTGACAAATTGACCTATGGAAATTAAAAACTTATCCCCACTCCGTATTTATACCTAACTTTTGGTATAATTTAACCTTATGGTTAAATGATATATAAAGCGTATCTTGAAATCATTGATTTGATGCTAATACCGGATGCCAGTAAGTTTTTTTCCTTTGTTGATAAGTATCCATCAAACATCCCATATGGGCTTTTCCAAACCCGAATTATTATTAATATTTTGTTGATGATGAAACGGATGAATAGAAGAAGTAGCTTGCAACTTCTGTTGATTTATGGCTGCTTCGAATCTTCGTTGTTCCTGCAAATTACTTATTGGTGCCCTTGAAGCTCCTCCAATACCTAAAAAATCGACTGTCAACATGTCATTTGATCCGTTTTGCACCAACATAGTCTGGTTCCTAACTCCGTCATTTGTACTATGATTATGATTATCGCGATCAAGTACTTCTGTAACGTTCTTGATAAATCCTCCATCGTTGTTTTGATCATTGCTCATTAGTATCCCACTATAAATTCCCATGTCATTCATCACTGCTGCTAAATTCGACTGATGATTCTGATTCTGATTCTGATTCTGATGATTGTTATTGTCTTGTTGCATTTGGAAATTCTCATAGTTAGGTGACGGTCTTGTTATGGTAATATCAGGACCAGCCATAGCACTTGTTACAAAACTCTTTTGCATCATTGGGGAATTTATGCTACTACTAGCCGTGGCCCCCATTTGGGCTGCTTTTTGCAGAAGCGCGGTAGCTGACATTGGAATTGATGATAATTGCCCTTGCCCTTGAGCCACCCCATTTTTACCGTTATCTTGTAGATAATTGAAATTTGATGGGATATTCGAGCTAAGTTGAAGTCCGGAAGATGATGAAGCTACACTTCTTGGACTATTACCAAATAGGTTACCTGTGTTGAAAATATAATTAAATAAATAAAAGTAACATTCTGACTAGTTAAGATTTTGAATGAGACGGTCAGATAGTTCAATTACCTGAGGTGGTCGAGAACATGCCACCTGGAGCCATATTATTGGTCATGGACTTGAATGGAATGGGGAGAAGTACTTGAGGGAGTGATTTTAGTGAATTTTTGGGATCAAAGTTATTGAATTCAGATAAACCTAACGAGGCATTGGATGACATGAGTTCATGCATTTGGCCACTATGCATATTGTGTTCCATATTGTTGTTCATTAAACCTTGGTTCACTTTGTTGTTTTCTTCAGCCAATGCATCACAAAAAGCTCTATGTGTGATAAAGCTGTCCCTCCTGCATGCACATCAATTTTTACAAGAGAATTTAACTTTTATATACTGACAATACTAATAACTGAAAATAATAATAATATTACACATTGTCATTTTAATTTAATATGTTATGTTAAATTGTTTGTCTTATATTTCAGGTAACTAGGTCCACTTATGCCCTACAATAAACAAAAGAAAGAAACAATAGCCCTACAATAAACAAATTAAAGAAACAATCAACATATAGTGATATAATAGTGTGAAAGTTGTATAGAAGTTTCAAATCTAATGCTTTTGGAATTATTCTATAAGATCTTAAGTTAATTAAGCAATTCTTTTGAATATATATCATATACAAGATTAAATATATTATTTTCTCTGTCTCAATTTATACGATATAGTTTGAATTTCGAGATCAATCAAACTTTTTTATTTTGTTTGTGCTTTCACACAAATATTTAAAAAAATTGAAAAATAATTAACACATTCAGAAACTACATAAAAAAAAAATCACAAAAATTAACAATTAAAATGTTCAAAGGGCATGCACGCAAATAAATTACTGTCAAAGATTTTCTTGTTTGACTTTCGAAATTAATACCAACAACTTATTTTTTATCATATCAAAACCATATATAGTAGCTAGGTAATTTGATCATTTAGTTCATAAGTACCTCCTTTAATTATTTATTCTTCTTTCTCTTGAATAAATGATTAAAGAATTATGAGGGGGAAAAAACTAACCTAGAGAAAATGGTACCACAGTCACATTTGTATTCTCTTGTCCCACAAGTCTTTTGGTGAGCCTTCCAATCAGATTGCACAGCATATTTTTTTGAACATTTATCACATTTCCATTTTTTTTCTCCATGTTTGCGACTATAATGTTTTTTAATACCCGTCAGATCGCCTAATGCACGAGCTGGATTGTGGTGCACGCAAGTTGGCTCTGGACATATATAAACACGCTTTCTCACTTCCGTTGTTGTTCTTTGCCTTAGCTTCCAAGGAAGATTATGTCCCCTCCTATGTAATTGCAAATTTTGGTCCCTTTGAAATCCCTTGTTGCAAATCTCACACACGAATCGATTCGTTGCCATGAGGGTGGTTGGTGATAGGGCAACGACTTCTGCATTGGGATCTACACCAATTTCGAGAAGAGAATCAATCGATCAATCAAACACGTGGGCAATAGAATTCTTAAACAACAAACTACCGTTTTAGGGATTCACTATCAAGAAGTACTAGACTTGAGGAAGTTTGAATAGCAAAACAATCAACTTAGATAGTCACTATCAAGAAGTTCTAAATTCAAGAATTGAATAGTTCAGATTTTCACGATCAAAAAGTATTACGTAGATTCTAGAAACTTCAAACATCAAATAACTAGCTAAGATATTCACGATCAAAAAGTATTACATTGATTCTAGAAACTTCAAACAACTAGCTTAGATATTCACGATCAAAAAGTTCTAAATTCAACAATTCTTGAACAACAAATGATCAGTTCAGATATTCACCATCACAAAGTATAAGATTCTATACAAACTTCGAACATCAAACCAATAGCTTAGATATTTAAGATTAAAAAGTTCTAAATCAACAATTTTTTACATCAAATGACCAGTTCAAATATACACGACCAAAGAATATTAGATTCTAATAACTTCGAACATCAAACAACTAGCCTAGATATTCACGATAATAAAATAGTGGATTCTAGAATTCCTAAACTAGAAACAACCAATTCAAATATTCACAAACATTCCATGTGGAGTAAATTTCTCGAGTAATTAGAAGTCATGTAATACTCATAGACATATAAGTGGTGTGTGGGTCACCAAAACGGAAAAATGAAAAAAGTGTATTTCATCACAATTGCAAGCAATTATTGATCCTTTTGAAAAGGTGAGGATTTTCTCTATTTAAAACAAACAAGCTTATAGTCAAAGATTCCACCATCATATCACATAAAACTTGCTAAATTTTCCATTGTAGTAATAAACATGTCACGTTTCTACTTATATACGTTCACATTAGATCAAATACAATCAATAATACAATTAAGTATGTAATTAAGCTAAAACAATAATATCATCAAGAATCAAAACACACTTCATGTTAAATTAAACCCACAACTATTCAAATTGAACTATATAATTAAGCTAAAGCAATAATATGATCCCTAGTACAATTTCCGATTTTAACATATGATATCGTCATGAACTACTTAAGTAATATACATCATCAGTATAAATGATTTTTACACTATCAGATCATCTTTACCTATAGTAACATATGACTCTTTTTTTCAAGATTTCAAATTCAAGACTCTAGATATCCTTTGGATGACCTATGAAACTGCTTACACTGACGATGTATGAAACTTATAAACTCTTATCATGAAATTCAAAAGGAATTATATTAGATATAAATAGAATAGTGTTTTACCAGGGTTTCCAGGAAGATTTCTTTTCTTCTTAGCAAGTGGTTGTTGCTTATTCTGTTGTTGTTGGGATTGTGAGGTGGAACCATTGCTAGTAGTAATAGAAGAAATATTATTATTTGAAGTGTGCAAATGAGCTTCTTCTCCTGAAGAAAAACTCCCTTCTTCACCAGAAATATTTGACATATTTTTTGATAATAAAGGGGTGAAATAGTTATAGTATAAGATTTTAGAAACTTTGCAATTTGTTTGTTGTTTACCACTTTTTGTTTGTGCAAAAAGGGTTGAATTGGAGATTTACTTAAAACTAGGAATATGCTATGAGTAGAGGAAGACAAAACAAGCAGGGAACTCTCTCCTCTATTCCCTCTCTTGTTGGCACATTAATAACTTTGGAATTATGGCCTTCCTTATTTGGCTTATACTAATTAATATATATAGTGATCGTTTTGGTTGATGGGATAAGGATAATAATTTTGAGATATTTTATATGAAATTATTTAATCATGTGTTTGGTGATGGGTATTATTTAGTTTCATGATTATTTTATCACAATATTTTAGTATAAATCATGAATAAGTTATCTTATAAGAAAAGTGAAATAAAATAATCTCATCAGATATTCTTGTTTATCTTTATCTTACCAACCAAAAGTGGGGATATATAGGCAATAATTGATGTGGAAAGACCCCTAACTTTGTACAATTTCGTTTTACTACACCTATTATTCATTAGCCTGCTTTTTTTAATAACTATTTGGTATCTTAATTAATTTTTTCGATCGTTTAATTCAGATTCACATTATGAAATGACTCATACATATAGTTTGTTTTCATATGCGGTTCAACAAAAAAAAAATCTAAGTTTAGTATAGACTAATGGTTTATTTGATTGGGAACAAGACAATATGTTCTCTTAAATTAGTCATTTTGAGATTAGTTATTTAAGGATAAGTATTATAATAGTTGGTGCAAAAGAAAAGAAAATTTTTAATTATTTACACACATATAGAAAGAATAAGGCCAAGAGGGAAAAAAGGTTTAGAAGAAAACACCAAAATTAGTACATAAAAGTAAAAACAAAATTTTGGATCAGTTCATAATGTGAAACACACACTAGAACAAATAATCAAAATAAATTATTATCCTATTAGGGGCCAGTTCCTCTTGATGTGACCCTGCCAATAATGTGACAAAATATCACAATTATTGAATTTAAAACAATTAAAACATAATGTGCCACTTCTTTCCTAATTTTCACTCGAAATCATTAAAACATGACGTTCGATATTTTTCTTTATATTTAAAATTTATGAATTTGATTTTAAAGATTTTTAGTTAAAAGATAAACCTTATAAGATTAAAATGTTCGAAAGATTATAAAAATGCTAATGTAAATTGAAGTACTATTGATGGAAATTCAATTTGTATTCAGCTAATCAAATTAAAAGGCATTTTTGAGTTATATTTGACTAAACTCTTAAATTTGCTTCTAAATTTAATTTTTCTAAAAGTACTTTTTAAATTAGTATTTTTAGGAGAAAACTACTTTTTAAGTTCTGAAAAAACAGTTTCTACTAATTCCCAAAATCACATATTTCTTCTGCAAGTTTGGCCTAACACTTTATTTTCTTTAAAACAAATATATATTTTTTTTAAAAATAAACACTTTTAACTTTTCAAAAACTTGATTAAACAAGTTAGTTTCGATCTTCCTTCTTTGTCGCAACTTGCAATCTTATTGTTTTTTATATAATATAATATATAATCCAAGAATCAAGTTAAATGCTAGTGCCACATTTGAGGGTACAAATTAAAATACTTCTGTTGATTTTTACTAAATATGAAACAAGTAGTTCGGCTGAAAAATTGAAGCCACTAGAGGACACAAATTAGGATTAAAAGCAGTTGTCCTAATTTCTTATAAATTTCTTGGTCAAGAAAATTGCAAATTTGCAATGAAATACTCACTCCATTTATTTGAATGTCCATTATATTAAAACAAATTCACGATTATTTGCTCACTTTAACATACCAAAATAAAAATGGCCTTTTTTTTTACATGTTTTACCTTTAACATTTTTACTATTGATTCCCAAAATCATTTTTCAAGATTTTTTAAAATGTTAATAGTCATGCGTATTATAGTAAAAAATACTATATATATTATTTCTCAAAGGAAGTGCAAAGTCCATTGTAAACAAGAAGTCCCTCTACTTTACACTGTGAGTTGATGACTAAAAATCATTAATAGAGATCAGCTTTACTATTTTGCCTTTTTCTCATATCAATTAGCCCTTTAAAAAAAGAAATTATTGGATCTTCAAAATTTATTT
>JAJOOO010003592.1:0-19011 GCA_029582685.1 Solanum piurae
AATTAAAGAGGACATTTAATTCCTTTAATCAATGCTATAATTTTCTTCCATTAATCTTCTTTTAAAAGTTTTTAAATTTCTTATATCATTAATATAATCTTCTTCTTTTTTTCAGATTTTTGAAAATTTTCCTATATTAGAATTAAAATATAAATATTGCATAAAAATGTCATCTCATAATTATTATTTTTTACTTTCTCATATCACATTTTTATTAGAAAAATATAGAAATCAATGCAATATTTATTGGTATTGAAAAATAAGCAACAAAATAATAATTATTAATATTTAAAAAACAAGTTACATTGAATTTAATATATTAAATTTTTTACTTTTAATGACATTTATCAGAGCAGTCATTATGCATAATAGTAGTTACATACTTACATGACCATATAAATAATATTGATTTACTCCGACCGTTTTTCATATTAATGATAAGAATATTTTATTTGGAACCCCAGGATAACAGGGGATGTAAACCGTGCACTAGGCAAGCCCTATGCGACATGCTCGACTCAGAAGACATTGAGGGGGAATCGATCCCGGATCATCCGTGTGGATAACCACCCTCCAAACCAACTAAGCCATCTCGAAGGACGAATATCTATTTTTATATTTATCTTTTAAAAAAAAAACATTTTAAAAAATATTAGTGTTGTTGTCTATGAAACATGAATGAAGAATTATATATAATTTTATATTTAATTTTTTGGAAGCTTTCCATCAACTTAATAAATGTTACGCATTTTCTTTGTTTACATTTCCATTCCTTCTTTGTAATTCTTTGTTCATTTTAGTTTTGCTTTTAAAAATTTAGAAGTTTTGCAAAATACTTAATGAATTAAAATTATAAATTGTGTTTAGATTATATTTTAAAAAATAAACTAACAACTTATTTTAGATTTCAGAAGTTATATTATGTTATTTCAACATTCAAAATAAAAATATATAATAAAATTTTAAATACGAAGTTTTTATCAATCGCGCGTAGCGCGAGTTGATTCCCTAGTGAACTATAAATTTAAACACATGACATGCATATAGTGGACTCATTTTAGGATGTTTGTAGTCATGTGACTTGCACATAGATGGGTCTGTTAATGATTTTAACAAAGTTTTATGAAGGACGAAATTTGTTAAGTTTTGAATATATTAAGAATATTTTTTGTTCAATATGATGGTTGAAGGATGTACATTAAGTTTTGGGTATAGATAAAGGAACTCAATAAAAGTAATATAAGTAGCAAATCGCGGCTGGTTCTCTCACTCTTGCCTCTTTTTCTTGTCTCTGGCCTACATTTAGGGTTTGTTGATCGGTTCACAATTCTCCTTCAAAGATGATCGTTTTGAGGAGCTCCGACGGAGAGACCTTTGAGGTCGATGAGGCGGTGGCGCTAGAATCGCAGACCATTAAGCATATGATAGAGGACGACTGCGCTGACACCAGCATCCCTCTACCCAACGTTACTAGCAAGATCTTAGCCAAGGTCATCGAATACTGCAAGCGCCATGTGGAGGTTCCTAAAGCTGAGGATAAGACAGCCGAAGAGGATCTCAAGACTTTCGATGCTGAATTCGTCAAAGTTGATCAGAGCACCCTTTTCGATCTCATACTGGTATGGATCTTTTTAAATCTATATGTATATCTTAGTATGTGTTTTTGATTACAATGATCCGATGGCTCAATTATTAGTGTGCAGGATTGCTGATTCTTTAATTAATTTATCTAAACAACTAGAAAGAGGCAAAAGTCATATAACTTTCTTATATTCTAAAATTATAGTTGGATGAAATATGTGACTCCTATAGTTGAAGTGTCATATAGAAGCCAAGGGTGTGGCTTGGTGGTCAATGAAATGGTTGAGAGCCATCAAGAGGTTCAATTCCCAGTGGAGACAAAAAACATTAGGTGATTCATCCCATCTATCCTAGCTTCACCTGGTATTTGTTGTTGATGGGAGGTGGTAGAAATCCCATGGAATTAGTCGAGGTGCGTGAAAGCCAACCAAGACACCACGTACATCCGGTAAAGTGTCAAAGCAGTAGCAAATAAGAGAAGAGCAGTATCAAAACCAAAAAGAACGAATGTTTCTATATTTGGAAGTTCTTTAATTTTTCCATTTACCCTTAGTGGCATTCTCTTATAGGCGATGATACATGTTTAGATCACATGTTCTAACTAAAAAGTACTTTCTATGTGTTAGAACTTCCTTTTTATTTATTAAATTCCATTCCCAGTCAAGCACCACCTCCATATAAAATTAACCAGAAGATTATTAGTTTTCTGTGATCAGTTTGGTAATTTTTTGTTAGGTTTTGTTTATCTTGTGAATCTATGGTAGTTTGTCAATTCACCTTTTACTTCTGGCTACCATTGCCTATCGACGTCGCTTTTGTTTGCTGTCTTTTCCATAGACTGAGTTTCCGCTCTAGTTTGCTCCTGTTTAAGCTTCAATGGTAATATACATAGAGTTTATTAGGGTAGTCACGAATAAATTAATCAATCAATTATGTCTCAGTCCCAAACTAAATCATTTCTTCCATATCCTTTCTGCTTTATTTGGCTCCAAGGACATTTCTATGTGTAGTTGTTTTGTTGTAGTAACAATAAACTGCAGTTGGTTGTAGTTGTTTGAAGTAATGAAATGGCGTTTGACTGCTACTTCTATAGTTCTATTAGTCTGTTATATTTGGCAAAAAACAATTCCCTTTGTCATGGTCAATTGAACTTTCTATTGCTTAGTACAACAGTATAGTACTATAGAGGCTCATTCTAAAACAATGGGTATGAACTAAGAAGATTTGCTGTAACACTAAAATTGAAAATAAAACTAAAACATACTTGTAATTGTAAAATTAGAGTGAAGCATATATTTTACCTTTAGAACATGTAGTCATACTTTAGTTTGTTGCCTATTTTAAGAAATAAATGCTATATGGACATTTTTGCAGCACATTTTGTTACATGTTTGATATGCCTCTCTGTTCCACCCCCTGAGTTCTTGTCTGGGTATTTTGAATCTGTAGAGTGGCTAACAATTGTTGAATGTGTTTTTTAATTGTTAAATTTTGCTGTTTTTTTAAAGCTTACTTATAGGTTTCCATTTCTTTTTAGTTATTGCTATTAGCATTTAATGATTTACAATGGACCCTCCCTCTTAGTATCTAATTTTCTCAAGTTTGTAGAGATTTTCTTTTTACCTTTTTCTGTTGAGACCTTGAATTTGAGGTTTACTGTGTTTAGGTGATCTCACCCTATGGGTGTTGTTACTGTTCCTTGCATATAGTTTTTACTGCTTTGCTATTCGTTGCCATGTTTCTCCACCTATTTTTTCGTTTTATTACTGCTTGGAGTTGCTTGAGCCGAGGGTCTTTCGGAAACAGCCTCTCTACCTCTCCGAGGTAGTGGAAGGACTGCGTACACTCTACCCTCCCAGACCCCACTTTGTGGGATTTCACTTGGTATGTTGATGGTGAGAGCTTGTATAGAATTTAAGTATCCTTTGCAGTTGCATTAAATCATTTGCCTGGTCTCTTTACAGGCTGCCAACTATTTAAACATAAAGAGCTTGCTAGATCTGACATGTCAGACAGTAGCAGACATGATCAAGGGAAAGACGCCTGAGGAGATACGCAAGACATTCAACATCAAGAATGACTTCACTCCTGAGGAAGAGGAAGAAGTCAGGAGGGAGAATGCCTGGGCATTCGAGTGAAATTGAGTCTGTTAAGCGTCCATAGCTGTAGATAGATCTGCAATATACTTTAGTAGATGCTATGAATAACTTATATTAGTAAGTGTGTGACTGTTGTTTCTCGGAGCTTCTGGCTTTTTCAGTTGAACCTCTTTTGCTCTGTTATGCCATGGTTTCTTATGTTCTAAGTAAAAATTGAAGATAAAATCATGTTGGTAGCTTATGTCCATTTTCATTGATCTATTATTGGAAATTCATATTGTTTCTTGTGTTTATCATCACTGGTGCATTTAGCTTCTTTTCTCTTTACTTAAATGTAAGGTCAATTCCTTGGCTTGTGCAATGGTTTGGTTGTGTTGTTTTCTGTCACAGAAGGATGTTAGACTAGATAGTGTATGTTGCCTGTTGTGACTAGTTTTACATGGGCATGGTATTTGAAGGCACATAATGGACTAGGGCTTGTAGGTTCTTACCTTGACGCCCGCTTTAGACAGACTCAGTTGAGAGTTTGAGCGTCATTAAGAGATGGAGAAGTCCACTTTGGTGGGTGATACAGCGTGATTGCCTTGGGCCAATGAGGAGTGCATTATGAGAAGAACCAATGTTTAACATAAATAAGAGTTGTATATGTGAAGTTTGACCTTCATATCTTATTCATAATATTTTTTTCGCTGGTCTTTCTCCTCATTATGCGTCTGCACAACTATACTTGGGTGTGGCAGGATAATTTGTTTGGTCTTATGTTTCCCTGTTCTTATTATGTGATTATTTCCATGACATGTTTGTTTCAGTTGGATCTGGGCAACGTTACCTGTTGTGGCAGGATGACTGGCCAGACCTTGTATTCCTGTTGCTGTTTACACGACATTATGCCCCTGTTGGTTGAAGGTAGCTGGTATAGTAATATACTTACAATTTTGCCAATGTAGGTCGGGGGCTATAAGGAGATCCTTTTCGTCATTTAAATATGTCGCTAATACATGAACAAAGAAGAAAAAAAAAATAATACTCCAAACAGAGAGAATGGAGAGGAAGAAGGAAAAATAAAGCAAAACATGATAACCTTTCGGACAAGAAATTCGCTCTTGTCAAGTGTGTTGGACAATAGCCATTAGTCAAATTGTTGGACTAGAATTAAAGTGTTTTATTATATCAAATACAACAACAACAACAAAAAATTATAACATGTTTTGTTTTCCCTCTTGAGAGAACTTGTGTTTTATGAGAAATATGGAAATTTTGGTTAATTAGTCGGCAAACTGAACTTTCAGCTTTTCTGTGGATTTGATTCTCTATCATATAATTCATTCACTGTTAATCACATAGTGAATGTTTAACAAAAAGAAAAAGAAACGAACATTTCCAGCTCACTAGGGTGTCAAATTAAGTTCAAAAACAAAGAACTCGCCCAATTCACCCAGATTTTTATGGGTTGAGTTTAAGGTAATACATTTAAACATTAACCATTTTAGAATGGTTGTCAACTTAACCTAATTTAATTCTTACTTCAACTCACTTTTTGTCTTCATAAAATCACATATATTGCCCTAATATTTTTCATCATATCCAGTAGAATTAGAACTCGGATCGGATCGAGTCTTCGGTCCCAGGTCAAGGTTGGAATCAGATCTCGAATTCCAAATCAGGGTTGGATTGTAGATCACGGGTTTCATGTTAAGGCTGGAGTCGGGTCTCAGATCCCTAGTAGGGTCTGGGTGGATCTCGGGTCAGGACCGGTTTGGATCATGTTCGGATTTTGAGTTCCAGATCGGTATTGGTATTGGATTTTGGATTTCGAATTTCGTATTGGGGTTGGGTCTTGTGTCTCGATTTTTGGGTCTGATCATCTCTCTTGGCCCGAGTCTTAAAGTCTCAAGTTCCAAGTCGAGTTTTAGGACTATAATTTTTTGGATTTTTATTTTTAGCGAATTTGATCTCTTTTATTTTCATGAATTACACAAGTATGTCAATAATGTTTAGATTAAGCAAGTTAAAATGGATGGATCATGATCCAACTTAATATTTAATTCAGTTTAGTCCACTTAATTTAGTCCAAAATAAATTTAAATACATCATGATTTAACTTAATTTTAATTCAATCAATTTTAATTTTTAACCTCTTTAGTTTAAGCTCGATCCATCTATTTAATACAACAAACAAATATGATTATAATTATAACTTGTTTATGGTTTGACTGTCTGACGAATGTTTTACTTAAAGAGAAAGGTTATCAATTTGTTGATTTTGAACACATGGATTAGACGGAAGTGTGAAGAAAAGGGAAATGAAAGAAAAAGATATTGTTACTTCTCCTTTTATTCTAATTTATGTAATACATTTCATTTTTTGAGAGTCAAACAGTTTAAGTTTGATCGAGAATTTGTTCATGGAATCTTAAAAAAATTAAAAATAAAATTTATATATTTGTAAACTGTGTAAAAAGTACTCTAAGTTACAATAATTAACAATTCAAAATATTTAAAATATATATGAAAAATTTACGGTAAAAAATAAACTTGTTTGAATCTCGATATCCGAAATGTTTCATATAAATTGGAACAAAGGAAGTACCATTTATTATTGGACTAGTCTCTGGGCACGCGCATGCGCGTGTACCCTTTACGTCAATAAATAAAACTCTTTTAAAGTTAAATAAATATTATTTTAAAATTTAATACCAACTTAACCTTAATGAATTCATCTTGCCATTTTCTTCCTTTAAAAGCAAGGATTAAATTATAACATTATAATATTAGATCGATCTTGTGCATAACTTTAAAACAATGAACCAAACATTACAAATATAATTTATAAAAAAACATAAAATGTCGAATCAAATGAGATTCATTTAATATAAGGTAATCAAACTTAATCATTGTAAGACAATGTAGAAGCCATACTTGATATTTCTAACCTTATGAATTCATCTTCCTCAAAATTCTTTTCGGTGTTTCTAAATAAAGTGAAGATGTCAAATTGCTATACACTCTATGTTAATTTCAGATCATAGATAGACTAATTCGAAAAATATATATATTATGATCAAAATCTTACTAACAAACAATAGAAGATGGGAAAAGAGGAGAAAAGAAGTAACTTTACCATAGGAGTACACAAAACGGCTAGTGGAAGAACTCAAGAAGAGAAATTCGTATTTGGTAATGTTATATATTGATTTAGCTGTAACTCTTCATATTCTTTAATTTAAGATTAAAAGGGGAAAAACCTTGATTCATGTACTTATTTAAGAACAATTATTCAATTTTAATTATTTTACCAATTACATATGACTCTTAAAATTCTAGAAATCCTAATTGACTCTTGTTCTTTATATTACCTTTCTAATAAATAAGTTACCATTCCACAAAAATCATTAAAATCATTAAAATATTATTATTTAACATTTAATTAATTAGATGTTTAATTTAGCTTAGGATAAAATGATAATCCAACTTTTCATCTTTGGAGCTTTCCATTTTCATTTTTAATAAATATATATATATATATATATATATATATATGATGATGATGATATAAGGCATGTTTGAATGGTTGAACTACAATTAAATCCAACCTTCATTTGCTATGCAGTCATGAGCTCGTCCCTTCAAGCTTGCCTAAAAAAAGGTTTACATGATTTACATTTTTTATGTAATTTGCGAGATAGTACGTAGTGAATAAGTTATCACAAAGTGTTTATCGGAAGGTTTCTGGTTAAAAAATAAATAATAAATGTACATTAAATGAATAGTGGTTGATCAAATATTGGCCCCACCCTCATAGTTGGTCCTTGTCGCAAACGGATCAAACAAGCATAAACTACTCTTCTTCTCCATCTTCAATATAAATCTCATACTGCTTTACGCGAGAGTTGAGTTGGGAGCTCAAAAATGGCAGAAAATTACTTAATTAGTCGTTATTAGGGAGCAACAACGGCGGGGAAGTAGCGAAAAAGTGAAGCTACTCAAAGGAAAACTACTACACCTTCTTCTCGTGTTGTTTCTCTCGATGTCTTTCGAGGCCTCTGCGTTTTTGTAAGCAAATTTAATTTCTAGTTTACTGATGAGATAACAGTTTAAGATTCCGCCTAGAATTTTTGAGGAAACAGATTAAAATGATTTTCCTTTATTTATGTTTTCGGGAATATCGGAACCTGGAGTTGGTATAGTCCACGACGTTTCTTTCCGTCTTGTTCTGCTTTTAAAATTCTTATTGGCTGCAGAAAAATGATTTTTCACTTTTCATTTTCCCCTAAATTTGTTTAAAATTAAGTGAGTTAGCAACGAAGTATATTGCAGAGTGTGTTTGGTTTTCCCTTTGTGGAAGAACGTTGACGTAATAGGTAAGGTTTGGATCCGAAAGCATGTGGTTATGCAGCTCTAGAAAATGTTATAGCGTTTGCAGGTATCTCTTAGCACACAATTATACATTACATGCTTTCAAGTTTCCATATCTAGTAGCGGAATTCTCGATATTGAGAAGGCGTAAATAGTGAATGAGTGGAGTTCAGTTTTACATTGGTTAAGCAAGTAAATATTTGTTATAAGTCCATTGCACTACTGCATCTGAAGGCAGTGCACTGCCACTAAGAAGGGAAGTCCCTTATAAAATTGCTAGTACAAGATGAACTCATATTGGCCAAAATGGAGAGAAGAAAATGGTAGAGAAATTTAGCAGAAAGCTATCACTTTGTTGATGGGACATTTTGATCCCCTTTTGTCTCTCATGCTCCCCTGGTTCTAGAGAAAGAGTCAACCAAGTATCTATCTCAAATAAATCTTTAAAATGAACCTCGAAACCACATTCACAAAGAAGATATGGCCACCTCTCTAAGTTTCAGAACCCTTTAGATTGTTTTATTCGTGCTCATAACAACTACAATCACTTGCATCTGTCCCTATAAATATCGATTCCCAATGTTCATTGTAAGGATGCTTCTTTAACTACTAAGCTCCTCCTTGCTTTAAGATTTGGATTGATTGCTTAGTTTCTTTAATGATGATTTTGATAACTATCCTTGTCCATGTTTATATTAAGACAACAGATTTCTTGTCACGATCCAATCCACTTAAGCCATGACCTGCGCTTAGTAGGCTGCTTACAAGATTTAACAAAGAAGGAGAAAGACCAATCCTCTCCGATTTCTGCAGGGTCTTGATCATGCATATGGTGCACAACATAGACATGATTAAGTTTCTGCTTAAACCGACACTCCTTGAGTCGGTCTTGTAAATTTGGTTTGTGTTAGTAAAGAGGTGACTTGGAACTTCTAAAGTTTTGTGGAAGTCATTGACTTTCGATTTTGAGAGTCTCTTAGACTTATTATGTTGCTATTGTAGTAGGTTGGGTTGTTGTTTATTCAATGCTGACAAGTTTAAAACTTATGGATTGTTCCTGATACTGAGGAAACTCTGTCGAATTTTTAGCATGAAAAATGGTCCAGGCCTGCTCGGTAGGCTTAGGCCTACTGAGCGCCAGTCATGGCTTAAGTGGATTGTGTTGTGACAGTTCTTCTCTTTTCCTTCTCGCTTGTAGAAATTTCACCTGATCTTTTAATTTGCTTAATGCTTTCAGCTTATGATGCTTGTGGATTACGCTGGTTCTGTTTTTCCAAGCATTGCTCACTCTCCATGGAATTGTGTCCGCTTGGCAGACTTTGTAATGCCTTTCTTCCTCTTTGTTGTTGGAGTTCCTCTGGCAATTGTAAATACGGTATCTATACTTTGATCTTCAGATAAAATCGTGGACATAAACTCAATCATTATGAAAGATATAGGCTTATGGTGCATAGTGCTCAGACTTTCATTATGATATTTTGTACTGTGTTGTCAATTTATAAATAAATCATCTGAGTAAGATCATGCCTGTCACCAGGTGGATATTGCTCTTAGCACTTTCTGAACCTTTTCCTCTTTCAAAACTGCAGATAGTTTTAGACAGAACTGGGGCAACCTTGAAAGTGTGATTAGGACCTTGAAACTTTTTATCCTTGGCATTTTCCTTCAAGGTAATTTTGTGTGCTGGCATATCTCAAATCAATATTACGGCTCACTACTGATGTCGACCGCTTAACAATATTCTGCAACTATAAGCCTGTATATATGTCTTTTGAAATGGATCTTCTATACCCCATATATTGCAACAAATGAGTCTGTTTTAATTTTGTAGTATACTAGATAGGATATTGCTCCGGTTCTTACAAATGAAACGAAGTTCAATGATGGAACATTTTTCTTCTTGAGAACTTGCACATTCAAAAGACCAGCTAGCTCGTCTCTGTCTGGCATTTTAAGCCTTGGTCCATCAGCTTCTGTACAATCTAGGAGCTGCATGTAAAAAAAGATCTCGAGCTCGGCTAGCTACAGTTAGTTAAATAAACCAGGTAAGTACAAAGGCCTTTCACAATGGACAGCTAACAACATGAAGAAAGAGAGATGTTTAATCAACAAGAATGTAAATTTATAGGTAGGTTAAGTTCAACGAGAAGACAATGTGCAGCGTGAAGGTACCATAGTTTAATTCCTGAGAGGAAAAGCATCAGCAGAAAATAGTCAAAATTGAAGATTTTACGGTACCAAGTAACATAATACAATACATCTTCTAACATATGTTTTTAGCTAGGATACAGATTGTTGGATTCTATGCTTTTCTTGTGTGGATGAAGGGCTTTCCTGCTTTGCTCTTGATGACTTTTCTTCTTATTAGGAAGTAAGACAACGAAATGAGAATTAAGAGAAACTGATTACTCCCTTGAGCCATTGGAGTTTAAATAACTAAGTGTACATATTCTAAGAAAGGAGAAGAGAATCAAATTACATAATTACAGGAGTAAATCAAGATATACAATATTTACTGGATCCTAGAATACTCTAGAATATCTATGAAATTCTTAAACTCCCCCTAAAATTGGTGCATATAAATCGATGTACCAAGGTTGTTACAAATGTAGGTAATGCGACAACCAATGAGGCACTTGGTGAAAATATCAACAAGTTGATCATTTGACTCACATATTTTGTGACATGTCTCCTGCGAGTATTTTTTTCTCTAAACCGAGGGTCTTCTGGAAATTTCCCAAGGAGGTAGAAGTAAGGTTTGCATACACTCTAACCCTTCTCAGATCCCACTTATGGGTTTCACTTAGTCTCTTGTTGTTGTTGTTGAAGTGACAATTGATCTCAATGTGTTTAGTTCTCTCATGAAACATCAGACTTGATGCAATATGACTGGTTATTGCACATAAGATCCATTGGATTGATTACTCCAAACTTCAATTCTTTGACCAACTAGTTAATCCAATTAGTTCTCAAGTTGTCATAACCATTGCTCGGTATTCAACTTCTGCACTAGATCGAGCCATTGCATTTGTCCTTACTTTTCTAAGATTCCACATTAACTCCTACCAGAGCACAATATCTAAATATAGACCGCCTATCTGAAGGTGATCCTACCTCATCGACATCTGTGTATTCAACAATCTTCTCATGACCTCAATTGTAATTGTTCTTACCTATAGTTGTTTACTATCATTAACAGAAGTAGTTGAGCTGATAGGTAGTTAAAGCAGTTCCAGAAATTTGTTAAAAAGGACACTGTTCATTTCAGGAAAACAGTTCTAACTAATTTTCCCTCCAAATTTTGTGGAACCTTAGAACTAGTATAAGTACTTGTAATCTCATAGCTAAGAGACATCTTTTGGAGAAAGAAGAGAAGTAAAAGAGTAGTTGTTCCATAAATCTTTCATTCTATTGTTGTCGAGGAGCAGTTTCTCTACAACAATTATCATTTTTCCCCATTAATTGTGGAGTCATATCACATCGTTAAAATGCAATTATTTGCTATGATTTTATGAATTGGAGAATACGAACAATTGCATCCCAATGACTATCGCATGGAGATTCCATAACTGCATTACAACACTCACAAGAAAGACAATGTCAGGTCAAGTTACTCTGAGATAATTGAACTTACTACCTAGCGATCACTAAACGATTTCTCTTGTCGTGGTAGAAGTTTAATGTTCGGGTAGATAAGAGTGTCAATGGGTCTATCATATTTGTCTATTACAAGTCAATATGAGTATCAACGGGTCTACAACTTGTCATACTTATCTCCTTAAGAATGTCTAGGGCTAACTTACACTATGAGATGACAATTCCTAATTTGGAGGTGTGACCTCAATGCCTAGAGAATACCTCAATATGCCTAGGTCCTTCGTCTAGAAATATTGGAAGAGATGTTGATTCAATTTAAAAGCACAAATTATAAGAAGTATAAAAAGGGCACCCTAGTGCACTAAGGCTCCTGCAATGCGCAGGGTCTGGGGAAGGGCCCGATAATAAGGGCCTATTGTAGGTAACCTTACCTTGTATTTCTGCATGAGGTTGTTTTCAAGTTTTGAACCCGTGACCTCCTGGTCTAATGGTAGCAACTTTACCAGCTACTCCAAGACTCCCCTTCAAATTATAAGTATGTCGATAGAATACAAAATGTTCGGCCTCACTATGAGTCATACCAACCTCTTGAATGACTATGCTGAACTTATCAAACTGTGCTCAAGGGGACTATTCAAACCATATAGGATTGACACAACTGGCATACAAGAACTCAGAGGCAATATCACGATGGATAAAAACTTTTTTAAGTCTAGCTAATAAAGAGGCCAATGACTAACAACAATCATGGATATATAAAGGCAAAAAATGCTATTTTAGCCACGGGGAGATATTATCACTATGATCAAGTCCAAATATTTGAGTATAACCTTTGATAACAAGGTGGGCATTAAGTCGACCAATTTGACCATTTGAATCAACTTTGACCGGATACAACCACCGACAACTAACAAGTGATTTACCTGGAGGTAGAGGAATAAGCTTCCAAGTGCCACTATCATGTAAAAAAATACATCTCTTTAATCATAGCCTGTCGCCATTTAGGATAACATAACGCTTCACTTGTGGACTCTGGGATAGAAATAGAGGACAAAGATTACACAAAGGCATAATGAAGCGATAATAAACTATGATAGCTCAAACAAGTATAATGGGGATTGGGATTACGAGTGGATTGAATACCTTTCCGAAATGCAATATGTGGACTAGTGAAAGACAAGTCCCTAGTAGGCGAAAGATTCAGCTTAAGACTTGAATCATCTGTACGTGATGTTGGACATTAAAGTCGATGATAAATCAAGAATGGTGGAGTTGTAGAAGGTTAAAAAGTTGAACTAGAATTGTAGGTGATTGAACTAAAGCTATAGGTAAGGGAATTGGAGTTGTAGGTGATGATTAAGGGAAGATAGTTATTAAATCTCCAAAAGATGGAATTAGTAACAACCTTAAAAATGTCTAAGTGATCACCTGGGTTGGTGAAGTATGGTTGGGTTTCAAAGAAAGTAACATCAACAACATAAGACACTGTTGAAGATCAGGTGAATAGCATCGATATCCCTTTTGCGTCCTCTAGAAAACTAGAAATGCTCATTTAAGGGCACAAGGAACTATCTTATTATTTCTGGAGTAAGGTTGTGATCAAACCACATGCTCTCAGGGACACAAAATTGAAGGGAAAGAAAACATAATATTCTGGATATCTGAGGATGGCATACAATTAATAAGATAATAGAATATGAAATTGCATCTCGAAAGAACACAACAAAATATGAGATTGTATGTATAGGGAATGAGAGTCTCAATGAGATACCTATTCTTCAATCTTGTACAACCATGACCTCAAATCTTCTCTATTAAATAGCAAGACCTCCATTCTTAACTAGAGCCGTATAAATGGGCTTAGCCCATGGGGCTGGCCCAACCCAATCCGTTATTGGGGTAGGGTTGGGATATAATTTTTCAAGCGTATTTAAAACTAACGCTTATAAGCCCTTGGCCCTTGAGGCTTGATCGGGGTCGGGCCGGGCCGGGGTCGGCTCATGGGCCAAAACTATTTATTTGAGGGTAACTTACAGAAATCTCACTAGTGTATGAGTTAATTACTTAGATGAATGTTGTGTTGTAATATTACGAATCTTATTTGATTTTTGTGCGTCCAGATGCATGTATCTCGAGATACATAGACTTAAAATTATGTGTAATTTGTTCTAGATATCCAAGTAGATTCACATGTATCTAGGATACATAGAGTACAAATCACGCACCCTCACCTCCCTCCCATCTCACTCGCCACTCTTCTATCTCGCTTGCGTATTTGGGACGCATCACACCAGATACATGTATTTCGCGTATCTAGCATCCTAGATACATGCTAATCATACTAAATATTTTTCTAGTGATATTGAAACAACACCATTGTTTGCCATAGTTGAGTTGAAAATTTTCTCATTTTCTTGATGTTATAGAAATTTAAGTTTGAAAAGAAAAAAAAAGGCTAGCCCGCCCCAACACGTGGCCCTTCAGGCCCTTCCAAATGAAGCTGGCCCGCCCTAGCCCATCAAATTTCTTAGCCCGCGAGGCTTGGGCCGGGTGGGGATGGGCTGGCCCTTTTTGACAACTCTATTCTTGACCATAGAGCAATTCGAGTGGTGAGAATTGTAACGGTTAGGACTCCTTTCTCTCTCTCTCCCTTTGTGCTCTTTCTTCTTATTGGCCAATCCGGGAAGGACCTTACTCCTGTTCCTATGGGGTTTTATTCCTTCGAGTCTCCCAAGAAGCTGCTAATTGATCTACTAGTTGGTCCAATTTTTTTAGAGATAATACTATACCTGCTAAAACACAAATTTCTGCATCATCTCACACAATTCTCCTATCTCTGAAGGAGGGGTTCCACTTGTTGGTTCTCCAATTGCCTTAGTGCCCTTCGCCATTGATGCCAAGGATTCAATAGCTCTTATACCACTGTTAACTGAATTCTAGGCAACTGTAAGCTCAAGAATTCTAAGCTAAAACAGGAACTCTACAGAGTAATTCGAGTGAAATGTAATTGAGACAAATGGGGGAGGAGAATTGTAGAAGAAGAAGATTGTAATTGAGACAAATGTAAATGTATTCATGATCAATCAATAGAGGATTACTTCTCTGTACTTGGATCAGATCTAACTTTTCTGAGGCCAACTGCCACTAACAAACTTTCCCGCCCTTAGTGTATTCAAAAACTCCTAACCAACTGAAATGCTGACATGTTATCCCTAATGAATTATATGCTTTATCCCCTATGTAAATCATGTATAAGTACTCGCCGGAGAAGTGGACTTCCTTGTTGGAAAGTTGTTAGAAAGCAGTGGAACTCTGATGGGTGATGTTGAATTGAGGAGGTGAGTTCCGCAGAAGAATGAACATCGCCAGAGAGTCGTTGGACTTCCTCCCACGCACCAGCACATGGGTGAATCTCGCCGGCAAATCAGACATCTTTCCGGCATGTGACAACACATGAAAAGTCTGATGATAATGGGTTTTCTGGTGTTTGTTTGCCGAAGAGTTTCAAGCACGGTGGTGGTATTGGTTGAGGCTCAATGGCCGCCGACTGACTTAAGAAATTTCTATATAGAATGAAATGATAATAGGTATAAGGAGATGTGCAAGATATTATATGGACTTCAGAAACAAGGATTTCAGATCAATTCTAATATATTGGAGTTCATTAAGAATCATCGTGCTACTTTAGAAAAAGTAGGTCTTCTTATGCCAGGAATACTAGAACACGTGAATCTGAAAGAAGCCTACGATCGGATTTCATTGTTCAAAAAATGATTCGCAAAGAAACGAGAGATTTTGTTTACGGATTTTTGAGTAGAATACTATTGTGAAGTGTATAAGAAAGAAGGTTTGTATGGCTTAAACGCGTGTGGAGATATCTATAATATCCGTCTTTCTTCTCTTTTATTGTTGTATTGTCATTTTATGTTCTATTCGGGGTAACATAGGTTGTGCTCTCCGAAAATATAATTTCAATTTTCTATTCAATTCAAAATTTAAATTGAAGTATGATACTTTATATCAAATTGGTATATCAATATCGATTCGATCCGAGCTCTTGGAATTGGAATAAATTTGACAGCAGATTGTGAAATCTTGGTGATCTTCTCTATCTAATGAATGGAGATTCCTCTTTAAAATCATCCGCTCGTAACCCAGCAGATAAAATACATTACATAGTCCAGGGATTGTCGACTTACCCATTTAGTGACTTTGGCACTAGACGTTCCCATTTAAATTTTTTGTTTAAAGTTCAATTTTTTCAGAGAGCAAAAGACAATATGAACATTCTATCATGTTTCATCAATACTCTTAAGGGGGTTATACGATATATTCGGTGTGGAAGTAGGCCAACATTTCTATTGGCAAATAAGGGGTTTCCAAATACATGGCCAAGTACCCTGCGCACATTAGCTGAGGCCCGAGTACAAATGCACGCCCCTGCGCGCATCGCCTAAGGGACAATGGCAAGCCCTTGCGCGCATCACCCAAGCGACATCGGCGGACCCCTACACACATCAGTTAGGCGACATCGGATAAGGCCTACACACAAAGGCAAGTCCGTGCGCACATTTGCAAAGCGAAATCTATCAATTCCCACGCACAAGGCCAGGCCTCTGTGCGCTTTTGTTAGGCGACATTGACAGAGCCCTACGAACGTCCAAAAAGCTACATTGGCCAAGGCCCGCGTAGAACGGCAGGCACTGCGCATCGGCCAAGCTACATCGGCATACCCCTCCGCACATCAGTCAGGTAACATTGGCCAAGGCCCACACACAACGGCAGGCCCCTGCGCATATCGGCCAAGCGACATCGGACGATGCCGCAAACAAGCACAAACCCATGCACGCATTACCCAGGCGACATCGGCCGAGGTGCCCGCGTCCACCTTACATTGTCTAATGTCATCGCTTATTTTTTGGAAAGTTTTGATATAAAAAAAATATATTTTTTGTTGAAAACTATTATTTTTGTTATGTGAAAGTCATTTGTGCAAAGCCGAAATGTGTATGATGGAGTTTTTCTATTTTTTATATTTTTTTCCTATTAAATTTAATTTTTCCGGAAATTTCAATGTATAAAAAAAAATAAAAAATTTCTTTTTGAAAACTATTATTTTTTATATTTGAAAGTTATTTGTGCAAGCGGAATCATGTTTGGTGGTTTCTTATATATTTTTATATATCTTTTTCCTATTTAATTTTTTTTTTCCAATTTCGAAATTCTGACTAATTGTTACACAGTCAGTGGAATGATGCACAGTGGACATGAGTTTCTTCTCCACTGGTAGTTGCACAGAAGATTAAGTTTTACGCTGGTTCTTGTATCATGTCCAAAAGCAAGACAAACGAAAAGAGAATCTAGAGAACCTCAACTTAACTATTCCTTCAAGCCGTTGGGGTTTAAATAGCTAAGTGTACATATTCTAAGAAACAAAAAAGAGAATCAAAATACATAATTTCAGGAGTAAATCAAGCTATACTTTATTTACAAAATCCTAGAATATTTACGAGATTCTAACTCTACTGTTGTCTTCTGATTTTGTTCATAGTATATCATTTTTCTTGTATGAGATATCTAAACTTCTTGTTACTGATTCCACATTTGTTTCGTTTCAGGGGGTTACTTGCATGGAATAACTGATTTAACCTATGGTGTAGATATTGAAAGAATAAGATGGATGGGAATTTTGCTGGTAACTCTGATATTATTTGTTTTGCTTTTTTGCTACCCTGGTATTAGATGACTAGATTAGCTACAAGATTAGTGTCGTTTCATACTAGCATTGCCAGTTGAGATGAGTGTCGTCGCATTGCCTCCAACGACTTCTTTTGCTTTGTTGTTAGAATAGAAATAAGTATTTCCTACTTAGAATAGGAATAGGAATAGGAATAGGAATAAGAATAGGAATCGTAGTTGGAAAAGGATTCCAATGTAGTGTCTATAAATAGGGTCTCAATGTAACAATTTAGATACACAATTCAATAATATTTTTCTCATATATTTCTCACATGGTATCAGAGCATTGGTGAGAACAAACAAGTCACCGTATGTCTATGTCAATTTCCGGTGACTGTTGGGTCTGATTTTGTTATTCTTTTTTCTTTCTGTGGGTGTTGTGCGAAAAACACCACCACCACGAGGCTCGGAAAGCTCCCGCGACAAAACCCCAGCCAGAACAACCGGAAAACATCACCCCACGCGCCGATTGGAGGTGGTAATTTCCGGCGAGATCTGGCTCACGCGCCGGCGCGTGAGGGCTATTTTGATCATATTTTTTGAGAAATTTTTTGACAGTTAGGGTCGTCCAGTCATTCCGACGAGGCCCATACTATTTTTGACCAGATCCGATCGCCGGAATTAGGGTTCCGACCATTTCCAGGCTGTTTCCGGCAATTTTTTCTTCGAGATTTGAATTTTCCGAAAATCAGATCTCAATAATCAAGTTTTTTGTTGTTTCCAAGACAAATTTAGCATAATGTCTTTTGGGTGTGATGTTTTTGGTTCTAAAAATATGGGGATTGGAAGTTCTAGCCCTATAATCACTTCAGAACTTTTATTGGGAAGTTCAAACTATTTATCTTGGGCTTCCTCGGTTGAGTTGTGGTGCAAAGGTCAAGGTGTCCAAGATCACTTAACGAATAAGACTTATGTGGTAGATGTAAATGCAAAGACTAGTGAGGAAGATACAAAAGCCAAAGCACAATGGGAGAAAGTAGATGCTCAATTATGTAGTCTCCTATGGCGTTCTATTGATTCCAAATTGATGCCCTTGTTTCGCCCATTCCAGACGTGTTATACAGTTTGGGAAAAGGCTCGTGCTTTATACACTAATGACATATCTCGATTCTATGATGTGATATCTCGATTGACCAACTTAAAGAAACAAGAATTCGATATGTCTACTTACTTGGGACAAGTACAGGCAGTCATGGAGGAATTCGACACGTTGATGCCAGTTACTACGAATGTGGAAAAACAACAAGAACAAAGACAAACATTGTTTCTAGTTCTTACTCTTGCTGGACTTCCTCCTGATCATGATTCTGTGCGTGATCGGATTTTAGCTAGCCCTACAGTTCCTACAATCGATGAATTATTCTCTCGTCTCCTTCGTCTTGCGGCACCTCCCAGTCACAAAGTAGTTTCATCACCCACTGTTGACTCCTCTATTCTCGCATCTCAAACCTTTGAAAAGCGTACATATCAGTCTATGGAGAATCGGCGAGGGGGAGGGCGTTTTGGAAAACCTCGATCCAAGTGTAGTCATTGTCATAAGCCTGGACACACTCGTGACATATGTTATATTTTGCATGGTCCACCACCCAGTTATGATCCTATTGTTCTAAAGGAATATAATGAGTTCCTTCGAAATCGC